>LKEB01000028.1:267620-353724 GCA_003795295.1 Cytospora leucostoma | reverse complement strand
GTGCATACATACGCCCTGAAAGCAAGCAGAAAAGAGGTACCGGGAAGGAAGGCGCAAAAAGAAAAAAGAAAACATACAACACCGGGTATTCGCTGGTCGTCACCGACCCAACTACTAATCCAGCGGTCAGAAGCTTGTCTATGGGAGAGCGGACGGGATCCCGAATTTTCTTCTACCTATGGTCGTATGTGCTTGTGAATTGTTGTAGGGAACTTATACCACCGAGTCAGGATTCCATCCTGCCAGTCTGTTGATAAGTAGCTCTTGGTAGCGGATGGGCATCCCGCTATCGTCACCACTATCATGTCATACTACCTCCTGCAGAAGCATCTCCTTGCAAATAATATCATAACCCATCCCTCTTAATGATTATCTTGTTCCCACATACAGGAACATTCCCCCACGAGCCAAAGGGGCCAGTGGGAACCAGACCAAAGCATTGTCCATCCAGAAGGTGTTCTTGGTATAGCGGCACCCCAGCCAAGATCCTGGCCCAGACTTCTGGCTAGCAGACAAGACGAGGACAGAAAAGCATCGCATGGCCTGCAGCAGAGAATACTACATTAGAACACGACTCTGTATATGAGGTCGTTATCACGAAGTAGAACCTACAAAAAAGCCGCTAGACGCCGGTGGATATGAGACAAGAAGTGGTGCAAAGTCATACTACTCGGAAGGGAGAGGTAGAGAGCCTAACGACATCCATTGGTGTATCTACTTCAGCCTCTCATAGAGATGAATGTAAATAAGGAAAACAGAAAACCAGAAAGACAACAAAAGTAGGTATCAATTCGCAACAGGGTATATGCCCCCCATCCCTGAGATCTCCAAGATCCAACCCAACGTGTTCATGCATGCATGCATGCAATCCCTCCACACCTAACAAATCATTTATGTGTGTATGCAAGGCCAGGGTCATTCATCATTCCAATGCAAACCATGTATGGAGCGCACCCAGAGATAGAGAGGAGGGTTAGAAAGTGTCGATCTCGTCAAATCACTGAGTCGCAGCAGACACACCCTTGTTGTCCTCCCTAAACTCTGTCTGCACCTTGTTATCGCTCTCGTCCTCGGACGCAACCCTGTCGACCCTGTCGAAGTGGTATAGGGGCTCGAGCTTGGCGTTCTTGTTGAACAGGATGTAGCGCTTGAACCACCATGGAAGCCACGTCTTGATCTGGTACCTCATGAAGGTGCGGGTGGGCACGGCAAAGACGTAGTCGAGCTCTTCCAGGGTCCGCTGCTTCGTCTCTGGCACCCAGAGGAATATCATGATGAACGCGACGACGTTGAAGCCGGCGTACAGACCACATGCACCAACAATGCCGAGGGACTTGAGGATGGCAGGGAAGGACACGGTAAGAACTGCCGCCCAGAACAGACAGGTAGCGACGGCCCAGGCCATGCCGACTTCACGGTGGGATAGAGGGAAGACCTCGGCCGAGTAGGTGAAGGGTACGGGACCCTCACCAGGTGAGTAGAAGGCTGCAAAGATGTAAACGAACAGTGCGACGAGGCCAAGGTGGACTGAGCCTGTGCCAGGGATGAGATTGCAGAGACCGGCAGCGAGGAGGGACCAAGCCATCTAGTAGGATCTGGGTCAGCCAGGGTAACGACGCGTATGGTGGACAGTGGCCATGTACTCACATTGGGGAAGGTGAAGAGGAGCAGAGAGCGTCGTCCGAAAGTATCGATAGTCCAGATAGCTGGCCAGGCAAAGACGAAGTTGACCAAACCAAATCCGAAAGATGCGAGCAGAGCTTCATACGCCGAAGTGCCGGCTGCCTCAAAGATACTACTAGAGTAGAACGCGATGATGTTGATACCACACATCTGCTGGCCAATCATGACGACAAAAGAAGCCAGAGTTGCCCGTCGCAGACGTGGGACAGTGAAGAGCTCGATGAAGCGCTGGATGTAGGTTGAGCCATGGATGATCTCCCTCTCGAGCTCGAGCTGTGCGTGGATGTAGTAGAGATCTCGGGCAGCCTGAACAGGATGGTTTCGTAGACGAAGCAGTGACTTCATGGCTTGCGGGTAGCGGTTCTTCTTCATGTACCAACGAGGGGACTCAGGACAGAAGAAGATGAGGATCATCAAAGGTATGGCAGGGATGAAAGCGCTGCCGAACTGAAGCCGCCATGATATGGCACCAGTCTTGCCAACGACCAGGTTCGCACAGGTTCCAAGACAGATACCGAAGGCCGTCCACATCTCTGTACAGGAAACACCATGTCAGTTTGTATCTTGCATTGAGCGGGTTGGATAGTTGTGGTTCTTACGCCAACTCATAACGAGGGCACCTCGGATTGCAGCAGGAGAGTTTTCAGCGGCATAGACAGGAACACTGCTCGCCTTCGCACCCATTCCAATTCCGAGAAGAAGACGGCAGACGAGAAGCTGTGGCCAGGTTTGAGCGCAGGCGCTACCGATAACAGGCCAGAAGCAGAAATGAGCAGCGAGGAAGATGGCTCCTACATTGGCTTGTCAATAACGCAGTGCTAAGTGAGGGGGGGGGGGCAGGGTCTCCAAACTCACCTCTCCGTCCCAAGTAGAAGTTGAGGGGGTCAGACAGCCAGCATCCAATGAACCTGCCTACAAGTTAGCAATTGATAAGCCCCAAGGATGCTAAGAAAGGTTCGACGTACGCGCTACCGATGTAAGGGCCAGCGTTGATCAATCCTTGAATGTAAGTGCCGTAGGTGGTGCTCGTGTCGAGGCCGAGAGCTTCTGGGAAAGAAAGGTTTGCACCGTTGCTGCCCTCTTGATCCCAACCCTGGACAGCAGCGCCAATGGAGCAGGTGACGATTGTCAGGTAGAGCGTCGTAGGGACTTTCCATTTGTGGCTGACCTCTCTCTGGAGGACGGTGACTTCCTCTGGGGTGAGCTTCTGCTCGCCATGGATGTCTTCATAGTTGTCTGGGTCCTGAGCAATGAGTGCGCCCTTCTTCAGGTAGTCGGTGTACTCGGTGACGCCCTTCTCAGCAGCAAACTCCTCAACCTGAGCCAAAAGCTCGTGCCTTGGGATGCCAGCGAGGGGGTTCTTGATCTTTGCCTCGACATTTGCAATCAGGTCGGTTTGTTTGATAGCGGAACTGTGGTGGTGGCCCTGCTCCGCATGCGAGTGAGTCGCGTATTGCGGCCTACATTCACGGTCAATATACGCATTGTAGATTCGGTGAGGACTTCCAACCATATAGTTACTTACTTCTCGACAGGCTCAATGCCCAATGACTTTTCCTCGACCGCCATTGCGACCGTTTGTGAAAGGTTTGTGGAAAGTGTGGTGTGGTCTTGGACAGTAAGCGCGGCGATGGGCCTCCTTCAGGTGAACGAGGGAGGGGTAGGTAAGAAGTACCCAAGGCCAAGTATATACTTCCTCGAATTGACGGTTTGATAAGTCGAGTCAGAAGGAAAGCTGTGGTCCTGCGGTTCTGCTTTGTTCTCACGGCCACATGATCAGATGAAAAAGTCAAGTCAGGAAGGAACGAGTATCACGGGTCGGCCTAGTAGCAGCCACCGCTCTTTAAAGGGAAGGAAGGCAAGGCGCATTTGATGCGAGGGGACTATCATGATTATGACCACCGAAAACAGATGGAGGGACCTAGGATACCTGCAAGCCATGGAGTACATCCCAATCCGGGCGGTCCAGCCGATGCAACGACAGGCTTACAGCGCTTGGAAGTATCTATCTAGTACTAATTGACGACCACAAGATCCTGCCATCCTCCTCCACCGAGTCAACGGTCTCGTTTCGGTCCGTGCCACAGGGGTCAGGCGAATGGGATTGCATACCTAGGTAGCTCGCCCCGGTCAAAGGACTTGTGTGTACTTTTGGGGTACAACCGTTGTAGGATGGAATGCATTGCTGGAGCAACACTTCACCACTCCCTCCGGAAGCAGGCCACATCAACGGAGACAGTGAGATCAACGTTGAGATGACGCTTCATTACCAGCATCTCGGGAGACACTCGAGGTGTATGCGAAGCAACTGGAACACGGACCAGTACCCAGGGCTCGGGATGTACTGTTACACAGCAGTAGATGACCATTGTCCAGCCGCTCCCGCACCAGCTCGTGCGCACACTGGTGCCGTACTATTGTGTACGCTCTCTTCCTCGGGTACGCGCGTGGTTTCCTGGAAATCCTTTTCCTGCTCCGACGGAATACAGGGACGAAAAGGAAGGGATCGACTGGAACTGCCGCACTTGCAGTGAGTCTATCAGAGGGTGCTTACTCCCCCGGCCTCGAGCCAGATTCAAAGTCCATCCACACCCTCGATCGCTTGCAGGACCTAGCTGAAGTTGGCTAGACCATTGACCAGGTGGCTTGATCCAGCCAGTACTGTCTCATGGTATTTCCACGGACGTTGCAAGCCCGGCGCAGCCCAGAACGCCAAGAAGGGGCCCCGAGTCTGGAGATGTTGGGCCAAGACGGTCAAAACCGCCAACATGGCCTTGCTCCGGTTCAATATCCAACAGCTGTGATACCGTTGACAGTGGGAAGGCAAATGAGCGACGCACCGGATCCTAGTCCTGGCAGATAGAACTTATGTAGGTTATCTGGTAACCCACATTTTCTCCATGGGGAAACAGGCCCAGCGGCCTTCCTGGAGTGTGGGGAAAATATGGGCCCACCCAGTTAGCTTGACGTGCAGTGGGTGAGGGGAGTTTCCCAGAGGATTGATACGGCGGGATAGTGAGTGGTCGACTTGTGTCTGTGCGTATTGTTTGTTCGCGGAGCCAGTTCCGTTTCACGGCGGCTGGAACGTGTCGACCCATTGCAACGGGAGTCGAGCCCCATCTGTCTCATCCGAGTTTCCCTCCGCCTTTGAGACGCGAAGCAATCCGTTTGCGCAGAGGGGGCCATTGGGTTCCCAAAGGGCCGGAATGCCCGCGGCTTTGTCCATGACTCTGGGAATGCTCGTGACCACGCGAAATCCGCATCAAGACAGACTGTCGGGCCATCAGCTCCAATCTCAGCCGCAGCTCCAGCCGCCTTTCGCATACCTTCTCAAAACCACAAAGTCCACAGGAGTCTAGGTAGACCCCGTGACAATCGACCCTTGTTGTCTTCCTTGTCGGCCCTCATTGCCGCCGATCACAAGCCGTTGATACCCAGCCTTGCCCCCATGGAGCTTTGGGGGCCATGGCTATACCGCCAAGGCGACCAACAACAAAAGTTTATTCGTACTTGAAGCACATTGACGTCACGAGGCTTTGCCTAGGTGGTTATGTACGAGGTTCGACCCCGCTCCAGACTGGGGTGATTGTTCATTTGATTGGGCTGCCTTGCGAAGGTTTGATGATGCCGTGAGCAATCCTGTCGATTGCGCGCGTGGTCGGTCCTGAACGGCAACGCTCGGCACCATTGACAGGCGCCCCCTGGATTCGACTTGAGCAAGTGGCAGTCGAGTCACAGCAACTGTATCGAGTCTGATAACCAGGATCGGCAAAGCCTGGCGGACCATCAGAGGAGGCTCCCTAGTCATCAACAATGGTCGCACATAGCAAGTCGCCAGCCTGGCAGGGTTCGTCTGTCAGCGGAGAGCATGAGACCTACCACTCTGTGACCGAGCTAAGTCTCTCTGGCCGCATCCTTCGGGGAATTACTCGACGCGAAGATGTCTTTGTTGAACCAACTGCATGAAGTACAGCAGCTGGAGCGAGGCTTTTCGCACGAGAATTTCCCGTCAAACAGTGAACAAAAGCGAAGTCGTCAAATTCTCCACACGTAACAATCCCCCGCATCCCGCACATGGCAAATCCACAGCAGCACACGAGCAGGTGGCCCTCCCCACTAACCCCACTAACAGTCCTTTAAGCCGGGGCGGCGCGGGGTTAGCGCTTCCAGATTGATGTCTGCGGCTCGCTGGTGTGCTTGATTGGAGGAAACGTCAACGCATCATGCACTAATGATGGGAATGATGGGCCATTTCCCCATCTCCACTTCCCAGATGTTTGTGTTCCAAGGTTGACTTGGCCTGCTTTTGGGAACCCGGAGCATTATTGATGACTCGAGCTTCGAGACCCGGGACCCCGTGATGCAAGAGCCCTGGAAGCAGGGATCATTGCTCTTGCAGAAGTCCAGACCACTTACACATATACCACACACTACCTAGGTAGGTAGGTAGGCCAGTCGGGCTCATTGTTGGTTCGATCTGGTACAGTAGTGGTCGGCGAGGCCGTGGGCTTGGAGCCCGCCTGGGTCCGGACCGACTTCTGTGATAGACAGGCACTCACTGACCGGGGGGGGGGGAAAAGCGAGAACCCTCAGCGTCACATCCCACCCTTGCAGTCGGGGCGCGGGCCCAGAACCTTGAAGATACGGGCCCCCCAATGTAACGACACAGCTTACGGGACGACCAATGAGGGTATAGTTACATATAACCTGGGTAGGATTCAGGATCGTGTGTGAGACTTCCAGCGTAGCAGCGTTGCAGAGTAGGGTTGGATTCGAAGGGAGTCATGCATGATTTGTACCTACATTTTGACAAGACTTTCTTTCTTCAAGAGAAGAGCACCACCGCGGCGGGGGGACACAGCTTTTTGTAGCACAGTAGGTAGGTAGGAAGCGCGGAACACTACGTTGGGAGCCTACCGGTAATTTGAGACCACAGAGCCAAGGATGAGACCCCAGCTCTCTCGTCCTGGACCTATGATAAGGCGATGATGCGGATCCGGACATGACATGTGGGTGATACCAGAGAGGCGAAGGATGGGGTCGGGTCTTAGTCAACATCACCTTCGTGCTACCTACTTAGTAACCAACTCAAGTGATAACCGCAGGATCCTGCTGCAGGTATAACCGCGTCCGTCCAACCTGTGATGTCAATATCTGTGACTACATGTCCTGACCGCTCAATATCCTTCTCTGCCGATACTCGGGCCTGGGACGGACAAGGCTGAACTGAACGCATGTCGCACTGATCAAAAGTAAAAACCGTGAGCGCATAAAGTAGCGGGTGAGACAAGTCGAACCAACGAGTGCATCGCCAACATCGATGGGTATGGTTCCTCAGCCTCCCACACGGAAAGATATCAACCAGTGTAGTATGGGAGGGACCACATGTAGATTCCCGTGTTTGTATACTTCAATGGTCAGGCCATCCTTAGTATGACGATTCCTCTGTCGTGCGCTCTTTGGGGCAAGACCATAGACTCAGTTTTCGTAAGAGAAAAACATAATAAGACATCTAGCGGTATCTCAACAAGCTGAAACACCTTGTATCTAATGTCCAGACGCACACAGAGGAGAAAAAAGCAATGGAAACCTGGACCGGGATTGTGCCTGCCTATCTGGACGCCCTGCGACTTTCTGCTCAGATGTTCATACCCGAACTCCGCCTGATGTGTTTCCTGATTCTGAACTTTTATGATAACCCATCTATGCTTATAAAATAACTCTCCTGCTTCCATCCTCTAACCATCTATTTCCGGTCTTGCCTTGGGGCCTCACCGACCCGTCTTGTCCTCGTTAGGTACCGGGCCTTGGTTGTTGGCATAGGCTGATGATACGCGTTCTGAACTCGCTCAGTTCTGAATTCCGCTGTTGCACAACATCGAGCAGGTCGCGGTATCTCCTCTGCCAGAGCTCCGCTTCACCACTGTTCCCCTTGTCATGGCCACTGTCGACGTCCTCTTCATCATCGCCATCTCCCTCTCCCTCTGCCTGCTCTGTCTTTCCCTCGGAATCCTTACCCCTACTATTCCAATCGCTATGCGCCATTGTCACCCGGATGCTATGAGTCCCCTTGATATTGCCCAACCGCAGTTCCCAATGACAGTCATAAACGTTGAAGCCATCTCCCGATATCATTTTCTGGACTTGGACCCTCCTTCCGCTTCTCAAGAGACTACTGCCGGCGAGCGCCGCAACGTGGAGCAGGAAGGTCTCCTCTGTAGCGGAAGTGTTCATTGCATCCTTGATGATCTGCTGGCTGATATCAACAGCCTCTTCGACGCTGCACGGTGGTATTGAGTTGCCCACGGAGTCGGACCAATCTGCGCCCACCATGTCATAGGTGAGAAGGGACTCAAGCTCGTCGATGTTCGTCCTGTCATCTTGATCTGCGAAGGGGCCACCCTGATGAGGTGGCTTTTGCTCATGAGATGGATGTTGCTGTGGTTGTTGGGCGCCCATGAAGGAGGAACCGTATTGCGCTCGTACTGGTGGCATAGTTGCTTGAAAGTGGTGTTGCTGTTGAAAAGGTGCGTATGGACTGTTCAACGCTCCGAAATCTGCCACCATCGAGTTGTTGGGCCCGTGAGCCGACATACTCAAGGAAGCGTGTTGATTGTCCCCCATCGTCGACCCATTGATCATCATGAATGGCGGACCCTGTTGTGGTCCTGGTGGTGTAGCGAGCCTTACCTCCCCGCCCGTTCTGTCAGGCACATGAAGTGACAGTCGACTTGGTGTAAGTCTGAACTTCTGACCCTGTGCCTGACTTGGTTGTGGAGTGCCAGAAGGTGGCTGTTGTTGCTGATGCCTACTCATGTTTGCTTGTGGTACCAAAGTGCTCGTGGGCGCCGGGGCACTTTGGCTGACTGTCATTATGGCATTCGGCATGTTGGTGATGGTATGGGGTGAGTGCTGCCTGAACACCGGGCTCCGCGCATGAAAGATCGAATAGGGCGACGAGGGATCGTTTGATGGGTTGCTGATTTGACGATTCAGAGGTGGTCTGCCTCGCGTCTTACCCGAGCCCCCTGGGGCGCCGCTCCTCCACGCAGAGGAGACCACCTTCGCTCCATGTCGTCGGTTTGTTTTCGGCTTGGGTGGTGTGATTGCTGATTTGGATTCTTCTGGCTCTTCTGGCCACAATGCTTGCCCCGCGGACGGCGTGACACCAGAGTAGGGGTGGGCGGTCAACGGAGTTGGGACGAGATCCTCACCTGCCCACGATGTTCCTAAATTCCCCATGCTCATATTCATCCTCGCGTATTGATCATTCGAAGGAAAGAGGACAGATTCCACTGCCGAATGGGTAGGCCAAAGATCAAGTAGCTGGCTGCTGCCTCCGGGATCTCCACGCCTACCAGGGCTGTGGTCACTCCCCCCTCCTTCCATCCTCGGCCTTTGCGAAGGCGAAACGCTTGAGTCCTCGTCGTCTGGCCGTTTCCTCCCTCTTCGCGGTCGAATGTGAGGGAGAAGTGCACGTAGCGCCATATCATCCTCGGCAGCTACCCCATCGCGGCTCTCTCCTATGACTGGATCCGTTTCCGAGGGAAGCTCAGTCCAGTATGGGTGATGATTGTCAAGCATGTAGTCGAAGAAGGCATCGATATGCATCGAGTGCATCCAGCGCTGGTATTTGTCAGTGGCGCTTCTCTCTCTGGCGGTAGTCTTCGGTCTACGCCACGATCTAGCTGATCTTTACCTTCAAGCGGACGGCGTATTGCTGAATCTTCTGCGTACTCTGGCCCTTATCCTTGTCTGGAGGATCAACGCCCAGGCGCAAGGCAAGCTCGGCCCACGTTTTTATTTCCTTGTTCTGAAATTGCCTGATCAACTCGAAGAGGGTGTATGTACTGAACGACTTGCCCCCGCTCTTTGGTGGAACTCGGAAGGCCTCGCTCAATGCTGTTGTGTCTGTCTCGAGAGGGACACCCGGGTTGCAATACAGGATGAACTGGACGTAAGCATTGTCGATGGTCCCAGCCGTTACTTTCCTATACGGCAAGGAACGCCGTACCGCCTTTGACAACGTCGAGACAGTACTTGCTGGGAGCAGGTTAGAGCTCGGATGCTGCATGACCGACCAGAACTTGTTATTGACCCACGATCTCGTCGTCGAGCAGGTGCTGGTTTTGAAGGGCAGGACTGGTCATCCGACACGGGGTAGCCGAGAAGTCGTAGGAGGCTGGAGCTTGTGCTTATTCAGATGAGGCTGGCTCGCCTACGCCACGACAGTGACACCACAGTGGAAGAGCGTATGGAAGAATACGGCATAATGGGGTTAGGAAGAAGCCCGCACCCGAGGGACTCGGATGGGGAAGGGAAAAGGTTGATGGCATTTTGAGTTTCTCATCTTTGGAACATCGGACTTCCTCAGGGACTTCATTTGCAGTTTCTGTCTGGTCAAGGGCCAGGAAGGATCAGGCGTCGCTACGGCACATGGAATATTGGTGCCTGGTGGCCGGGGCCAGTAGGCGGAAAAATTCATGGTACATGTAAGAGCAGGGGGAATCTGAATAGGAGGCAAAGCCGGACGGGGCTCGACCCTGGGATAGCTGTTATGTTCAGACTAAGATCTGATCGGATCTGATCTGATCGAAGTGAGCCCAAGTAGCCCAAGGAAGCAGTCGGCCAATGCAATTCAGCCGGCCATGATGATCCTCTACTGGTCGACCATCTCGCGAACACCGTGATCGCTCTCGAAATGTAAATGAATTCAAGCCCTAGGACTCGCCCAGGGTGACATAGAGGCTGACATAGCAGATACGATTTATGTGGTCTTCACTGTTAGCGTTGGGTTCTCATGCTTGTCGTGTGGTTTGCGTCCAGAACGCAGATGGCAGCCACGCAAGGGGGAGATATTGAAGGGGTGACATTGGATTCTGGGTCTCGGTTCTTTGGTACAGTGTGGTGGGTCACAAACCGCCCGCAAACGCGTGGCGGAAGAAGACAACCAGATTGCTGCTTTGAGCAAGGCCCAAGTAAAGGATGGGAGGTGACCCAGGTGATTCGAACTGTAAGACGTTGCGTTGCATTGGGCCTCGACGCCCCTCGGTGGAGGTGAAGGTGGAGTTATCGGTGAAGCGAAGTGGTTCGAGTCTTCCTTCGCCATGCAACAAAGTATGTGATTGTACCTGAGAGAAGTAACTCACGGAGTGTCAGTTGAGGAAGGAGAAGTAAGCAAAGGAGTGAAGGAGTGAAGGAGTCAAACCACCGCTCCACCTGCAGTATTTGCCTGCCCAGGTACCTAGGAAGGTACCTAGGTACTTTGGATCATTCTGAGTGTACCAGTCTAAGGCCGCTGGAGTTTACCTATCCCCTCCCAGTAGATCTGATCGTATACCTTAGGTAGGTAGCGTACATCTGGAACACCTTCCCGGCGTGCGCAGGAAGCAACGTTCCCCGTCTGCAGATGGCCTTCAAACCTTCTAGAAATAGAACCTTTGGAGCCGCCTGCTGTACGTACCCATGTACCTAGGTACCTACCTCGGTAGGTTAGGTATCACCAGGGGCTTTGGTGACTGCCTATTCCTCTTGTTTGGGCTTACTCAATGATTTCAACTCTGACTTCGTCTGACATCACCTCGTCAAATCGCAATTAAGAGTTACTACCTAGGTACTCAGGTAGTAAGACCCGGGACGTTCGAGGAGTCATATCTGGTCGAGGTTATATCTACCTAGCTACCTTAGGTACCTAGGTAGTGCCATGCGAGCTGATCCTGCCGAGAGCGGCGGAAACGACATCGGGAAGATTCAAAAGCTCGGGGCTTGGGGGGACAACCTCCTGGCTGAATGCTGCGATGGCGACCGACGTGCGTTACCTTCAACACTTGGATCCGGTCTGACCAGACCATCCATTGATTTTCCTAGGTGACCATGTGTGAGCCGGCAACACCTACCTAGGTACAGCTAGTAAGTCAGGTACTCAAGGAGATGCGTGATCCGGTTGGGCTCCTTTGAAGAGGATTGCCTTGCAGTACCTACCTGGGTAGGTACTTGTACTTGTACTCAGGTAGGGTTTGACCCATCGGGGGTCCTTTCGGGTCAGAGTGCAATCTGAGGTCAGGGCACATCAGTCACATTCCGAACGCCTCATCCTGCCAAAATCCTCAGCCAGGTTACCCAGGCACGTGCCAGTTACTCCCAAGATCGGCCACTGCAGGGTCCGGTAAGCTCCAGGCCGCATATCTATATTGTCTCCTGTGTTTGAACCCTGGAAACCAATGAGCCGCAGCGGCTCGGCCGAGGCAGACCAGATTTGGCGTCGACCGTTGCAGCTGCCCCCAACATGCAACCCAAGTCCTTGGAAGGCGTGGTTGTCAGATGTCAAACTCTCGCCGGTCAAGATGGAGGGGAACACTCCCGGCAGTCCTCGGCAGCAATCCTGCCCCGGGCACGTGTCGGGGTTGGACTCGACGTTCCAACGTTGGCCCGTCCAGTCCCTTCCGTCTTAAGCCAGTGGATCCCCGATCACGGGCTCAGTTGCAACTGCCACTGCCGGCCGTGCATGGACCCGGACCTCGGCAGAGCTAGACTAGCACCACTCAGATAACGACGTAATTCCCTTGTCTCGACACAGCTGCTACGACTTCAAGTTCGACTTCCCTTCGTCGCATACAACTAACAGTTGTGACTGAGGATGAATGAGGATATCAACTGAATTTCTATCCTATCATTCTACTAACCTCAATCCATACTATTGACACTGCCGTCCTGCTCTACCAGAAGGCAAACAGCATACTACCAGGCCAGAACTCGACCACCATGGCGCCTGCCGCATCCAAACCCGTGATACCCCAGAACGACAATGTCGCCCACGCCCTTGCCGGTGCGGGCGGTGGCATACTGTCCATGGTCCTAACGTACGAGCGCAACCTCACTGCCCCCAAGAGCAATCCAACCTTGCACGTTATCCAAGCTGACCAGTCCTGAACCCACAGCTACCCTCTGATCACCCTCTCGACACGCGCCCAGGTCGAATCCAAGCGCGCCGACTCCACCTTCCTCAAGGCCGTCAGGCACATTACGGCCCGTGAGGGCATCTCGGGCCTCTACGCGGGCCTGGACTCGGCCCTGTTCGGCATATCCGTCACCAACTTCGTCTACTACTACTGGTACGAGTGGACCCGCGCCTTCTTCGAGCAGGCCGCCGTCAAGGCCGGCCGCGCCTCCAAGAAGCTCACCACCGTCGAGAGCATGATTGCCGGCGCCATCGCCGGCTCCGCCACCGTCATCCTCACCAACCCGATCTGGGTCATCAACACGCGCATGACGACCCGGAAGAACCAGGCCGACGAAACTGAGGAGCTACCCCTGCCCGGCACCGCTGGCGCCAAGCCTAGGGCCAAGGCGCCTCCCTCGAGCACAATCGGCACCCTCCTCCACATGCTGAGACACGAGGGCCCCCAGGCCCTCTTCGCCGGCGTCCTCCCCGCCCTGGTCCTGGTCATCAACCCGATCCTGCAGTACACCCTCTTCGAGCAGCTCAAGAACGCGGTGGAGCGCCGCCGCGGCCGCGTCACCCCCACGATGGCCTTCTTCCTGGGCGCGCTGGGCAAGCTCTTCGCCACGAGCATCACGTACCCCTACATCACGGTCAAGTCGCAGGCGCACGTGGCCGGCGGTGCCGCCGGCGCCGGAGGAAAGAAGAAGGAGGGCATGACGGCCGCGATAAGCAGGATCGTCAAGGAGGAGGGGTACGCCGGTCTCTACAAGGGCATCGGCCCCAAGGTCACGCAGAGCGTGCTCACTGCTGCGCTCCTCTTCGCTTTCAAGGATGTTCTCTACGAGCAGACTGTGAAGCTGCGACGGGCCTCGGTTCGGAGGGCTGTCGCCTAGAGGGCGAGCGCTGCTTGCTTTGGCGTCGCAGACCTGTGGTACGATGTGCTGGGGTTACCGATGTGAGTTGTGGGTGTTGATAGCTAGCTGGGCGGATAAGTAAGCTTGATCTAAATGCGTATATCTAATCCATCGAGATGCAGCTGTAAGGTTGAGTGATGGGTTACTTGGGAAGCTAGATGCATCTTGCATGTGATCTGTATCAGGGGTCCGTTAGTCTAGTGGCAGGGGTCTTGCAGGGCATTCGCATGTGATGACGACCGGGACTGGGATTGTTTAATTGCCGTTACATATGCAGGCGCAAGGGTCTGAATTGCTTTGTTCGGAAGGTCTTTTGTTACTGGGTATGCTTCTCCTGTGTTATACGTATGTCATACCGACGATGAGGAAGGAAAAAACCTGGTTTCCAACGGACTATTCTAGTATACAGTACACTTGTCTGTCCAACTTGTTGTTTCTATCGAGTAACCGTACCGGTCACGACCACCTGCCATCACGACGCCGTCTTCCCACCTCCCGGCGTCACCAGCGTCACCTTGGGCACGATCCACCACTCATGGTACCCCTTCTCGGGAAGCGGGACCTCAACCTTGACGCCCGTCGTCTCGACCCCCTTCTCCCTCGCCTCGACGACCTTCCTCAACGCGCTCACGGCCAGACCCGCCTGGATCACGCTCTTGAACTCGCTCTTCCTCCCCGCCAGCCACCTCGCGTGCGTCTCCCCGCCGACCGTGAAGGCCTCCGTCTCCCCGAACTTGGTCAGGTGCTCGTACCCCTTCTTCGCCCCGGCCACGGCCGCCTCGGCGCAGTCCAGCAGCTGCCTGTCCGACTTGCCGGGCTGCCTGGTGGACCGGACGAAGTCGGAGAAGGTCGGCAGGTCGGGCAGCTCGACGGTGAGGAAGGGCCGCATGCGGATCTCGTAGCGGAGGGGGTCGGCGCTGTAGGGCCGCGGGGGCGGGGGCAGGAGCCCGAGCCGGTCGTAGACCAGCGTGTAGATGCCGGACAGGGCGTCGGCGAGCTCCCACGTCACCGCCGCGTCGAGGAGGGTGGCGCGCAGGTAGGACAGGGACCGGGTGACCTGCGCCTCGTGCGCGGCGGTGAAGGAGCCGGGCTTGGCGCGCAGGTCGTTCAGGCTGCGCACGGCGAAGGCCTTGATGCGCTCCACGTGGCCCGCGCGGGTCCGGGCCAGGTAGCTCAGGTACCAGTACATGCCCGCCAGCTCGTCCGGCTGGTACACCTCGAGCTCGAAGCCTAGCTGGACGATCCACTCCATGAGCCGGAGCTTGTACAGATAGGCCCAGCTCGACAGGGGCAGGCTGTATGTCTCGGCTGGGCCACTCCCCGATCCTGCAAAGTTGGACTGGTAGGCCATCGGCTTCTCATCCAGCGCCAGCTGCAACAGCCCGTCAAGCTCCTCTGCGTCAGCCTGGACTGCCTCCCAGTCCTGAATGGCATGGCACAGCGTCCTACGAACGCGGCAGCGATTCTGGCAGAAGGCGCGGAATACGTCCAGGTAAGACTGGGCGGCGCGTTGCCGGAAGATCTCCATCTGGTGGGCGATGGCAAAACGGGGGTCGTTGGGCGATTCGACCTTATCGTTAGCTGGGTCGAGCAGCCGGCTGCAGGGGAGGACAACGATGGAGAGGTCGTCGTCGAAGACTTGGCGGATGCTAAGACGTCCTAGAAGGACCATGTCCTTGAAGAGGTAGTTCTGGAGGAGGGTGCGAATATAAACCAAGGGCTGTGGCTTCTTGGCTTGGAAGGAAAGGACGAAGTTCTGTAGTAATTGTTAGCACTGTTGGACAAACTACCACTGAACGATCGATACATACCAGGAGGCTCTGCGAGTCGGAATACTTCAAGACATCTGTGACTTCAATGCCATCCACGAAGAGCCGCTTAAGATGCGAATATGTGTCTTCGAAACTCAGCTGCACGATTGGCCGAGGTGGCATTGTACTGGCCAGTTTGCGCTGCAACTTGACGCTGAAAGCTTCCGGAACAGGAGTACCAAGTGCATGCGACTCGTTAATAGGCTCGAGCATTGCCTTCATCTGAATCCATGGCGTCTTGAGGGACTCAGGGTGACTCCTGAGCTCGGAAAGCTCGATGGCACGGAGGAATGCGTATCTGAGCTCCAGACGGAAATCCAATGCCTGTGCGACAGGTCCGAGGTCACGCTTAAGACCCCTGATAAGTTGCCGGGCTTCCTGAATCACGTCTCGTACAGCCTCCCTATCGATGTTGTCGAGAAGGGAGCGGTGGTAGGTATTGGTGACAAAGTCCTCTTCCTATCCCATTCTTCAGTAAGAGCCTGGATGATGCTGCGTCCTGAGATGTCTCACCTCGTAGTAGTGCTCGAACTTTATACGCTCGTTCACATACCAAGATGCCTTGAGTACGCCCAGGCAGTATGCTCTCAATATCTGGAGCATGGGGTCCTTGTGCACACTGTCGTCTGCGTCCCTTGTAAAGTGAGCATCCTGTATCCTGGTAGGTCGAGGGATCATGATGGCTTCTAGGTAGACACTGGTGAATAAAGTCTGGGATAATGGGTATCCCAGGTGCCAAGCCACCTGCCTCATTGTCAGCAATAGGACTCTTGGCTCCGGTGAAGTTGGTTATGCACCTCGTGACAGAGTAGCTGGTCCATGATACCTAGCACCTCCTCGGGCAAGAGAGTCCGTCGAACGTCATAATCCTCATCTAGGGATTCACCCGGCGCCAGACAACCGCTGTCCATCTTTGGGTCCATGATCTAAGAGGGATGAGGTCATTAGCTGGAGTCGATTGTCGTCAGTTTCCTTTCTCAGGGCGGCTTGCGTACCTCGAGAGCCCCGACGGACTCGAAAAGCGTGAAGTATCCATCCTTCACCAGCTCACCCGGCTCGAGGGCTGTGATTTGGTTAGTGACGAGCAGCGTACGAGACGATATCATGAAGGAGGTAATGTAGCTCTGGAGAACGCACTTTGTGCCGCAGCGATGAATTTCGCTGTGATATCTGTAGTCACGACTGCTTCACTGGTGACGACGGGGGGTGGAGGCTCATCATCGTCCACGATAAACGAGTTCTGGTTGAGAGAAAGCCCCAGGAATTCTAAGCTTATGTTAGAGTCTTATGACATCTTGATGGAAGTATAGATATGAGGAGTCGTTGGGGTTGAGGATCCACACCTCTGGACATGCCAGACTCATCCCGTAACATTTTGGCCCGTCGCAATTATCTCAATGCAATCCGCTGATGTCCTTTGATTCCTATAAAATAACTCTGGCACGCGGCATTGCGGATGAGACCCGGGCCTGGTTCGTTGAATAGGTGCAGCGGAATGAGGTGGTTTAAGGTGCAGGTGTAGGTGCAGGTGTAGGTGCAGGTGCAGGTTGACTGCCTTGTCCAATTGATGAAAGATGGAGGCTCGGAGTGCTTCGGGCAGAGATTTGTATGGCAGCTGCCGCGGAGTTCCACTTGTGATGCAGCAATCGACTTCGAGCAAGCACAATGATCACGGATGTGATAGACCATATAATGGAAGCCACAGGAAGAAACTCAAAGGTTTTGTATCACTCACGTTCATGTGAAGAGCCATGGATGACAGACAGGTTTAGGTTCCGGACGGTCTGCAATAGGTGCTAGCGTCCATTTTCCGTGCCTGCCGTTCTTGGCCGCGGATCCGGGGAGGAGGCTACGGCATCACAGCAAATATATCGAGGGCATCACGACAATACGGCTTATTACCAGGTTTCTTGAGCGTTTGAAAGTATGAATTGGGCTTCTCTGGATACTCCTGTCGTATGAATAGCCGCATACCGGCTTGACTCAACAACTAGACTTCTTTATCCCTCGTCTACCAAGACCGTTGCGCGCCCGCCATCCGAACAGGACTCCGTTCGTGTCCGCCCCTTGTCTCGTTCCTTACTCCCGTCGTGTGATTTATGCAGAGCCAGCAGCCTCGGCGGAAGCGGCGGCGTTGGCCTGAGCCAGGTTCTTGGAGTCACCCTGCTTGCCGTTCTGTTCGTTCGCGACCAATTGCCCTTCGTCAGTATCTAGTCCTCTGCACCAGCTACCACTCCACGCCAGTTCCCGGCCACACTTACGGTCCACTTGGAGAATCGCAACTCCTGGGCTCCCCGGCGCTCGGCGATGAGCCTCTTGTCGTCCTTCAGACTGCGGCGCACGACGCGGCCGGCGACCGCGAGGTAGCGGTTGTAGCTGTGCAATTGGTCGCCTTGTCAGTGCCCGGAGCTCCTCGTAACTAAAAGGTATCGTGACGCCTCGGTCGGACTCACGTAAGACCAGCGGTTTTCCAAGCGAACGTCATCTTGTCTGTCGTTGTGTGGGGTTGAGGTGTCTTGGAGGTGACGGGTTCTGGACGTTCGCGACAAAACAGCTCAAGGAAGCCGATCCCGCGCTTGGCCGGCTTCTCTAGCGTCACGTGACGCTACTTCTCTGGCATATGACCACGACCCATCCGAGAAGCAGAGCAGACGCTGCAGTACGCTGCCTGTCAGTTTGCTTACGTTTTGCTTGTCAATTGCTTTTCATTTATTTCATGCTCTTTTGAAATCACTAAAGTCACTCCTGATGTACGGACAAAGTAGATTTTGCGTGAGTCTAGTAAAATGCTATATTCCATAGCCTCATGGCACCTCTAATACGGCTTAAACTGGTGTTACATTTTCCCGTTTCCCCGTGATGCTTGTAATGAACTAAGATTCTATACCTGGAGGCCGAGCTCCTCCGCGTATGGGAGAACGTACAGATCTCCTGCTGCTGCCACCGTCGCCTTGCCCTTCAACAACGCCTTCGCCGCCTGGAGTGAAATTTGTCAGTATATATAATCAAAAAACAGTAGGAATAACGAGGACAAAAACTTACCGCCTTGACCTTCTCAACAGTCACCGCCTCGTAGCTCTTCAGAGCCTCAGTGACCTGGAAGATCTTGCCACCGTGGATCAGGCTGTTACCCGCAGAGACGATTCCAGTGCCAGTCAGCTCGTTGGCGGACAGAAGGTCGAATTTGGCCTTGGCGATGGCCTTGGTCAGGACCTCGGCGGAGACACCAGACTCAGCAACGCTCTTGACAGCCTTGACGGCCTCCTCAGCGCCCTTGCGCACTGCCGTAGCGGGACCGGTGATCTGGATGGTCAAGAGGCCGGCATCGGTGTAGGCGAGGTTCTGGGCCTTGATGGAAGCGCCCTTGGCGGCAGCGGCAGCCTTGGCGAAGAGGCTGAAGCCGGGAGACCACTTGATGCTGGACTCACCACCGAGCAGGGCGGAGAGGACGGCAGCCTCGGCCTTGTCGGCGTGCAGGTTGGAGCCGGGGAATGCGATGACCAGGGCGTTGGGGCCGGACAGCGACGTGCGCTGCTCACCACCGTAGTACTTGGATCCCTCGGAGAACAGCTCGAGACCGCCAGCAGACGAGGTAGGGACGTCCTTGAAGAAGGGCTCGACCCACTTGGACAGGTTGGCCTGGGTGGTACCGTCGGCAACGATCGCGATGTTGGGCTTGGTGTAGACCGTCTGGGCGAAAGCAGCGACGGAGTTCTCGGACAGGTAAGGGCCAAGAGGCGTGGAGCTGGTAGGGTAGATGGAGGAGCCGAGACCCTTGTGGAAGGCGATAGCATGCGCGGTGTCGAGGGCCTGGGCCAGGGCGTTGTGTCCTTGCTTGGCCTGCTTCAGGTGCAGGACCGCCTCGATCTCCTCGTGGAACTCGTGGGCTATATTTCACCATCAGTTGCCGCTCGCATGTCCAACATATGGAAGGTCCACATACTTGTGTATCTCGTCTTGGTGATGACCTCACCGAGGAGCTCTGTGAAGTAGGGCAGGTCATTTCGCAGGAAAGCGGCCTCCACCACAAGAGCCTCTCGCGTGTGGTATGCCCTCAATTGACCTCCCAGAAGCTCGGCCTCCCTCGTGATCCTCAGAGCGGATCGTTTGTCGGTGTTCTGCACCCAGGAAACAAATTAGCTCATCGCCCCCCTTCCTCTCCGGACGATACCGCCCAGTGCATATAGACTCGCCTTGAAGGCAAACTCCTCCAGTCCAACGGACAGACCAGGCAGGGGCTGGTATCTGGTTCCGGCCTTTGCGACGATGGCGAGGCGAGCGGTCGGGCTCCGGGGGTCACGGCTGGCGACCTTGATGCCGTTGATCTCGGCGGATTCGTAGGAGGCGGCCTCGGTCGAAGCGGCGGCGGCGTAACCGCGCTGTTGGGCGAGCTTGGCACAATCTTGCCGGCGGACGGCAAGACGAGCGCCCCTCGTCAGAGCTGATCGGCCGATCATATTGTGAGGGGTGGGATGTTGCTGTCGATTGACGGGATTGTTGTCTGCGACAATTACCTGTCCGGTCAGGAAACGAGCCTTGGAAGCTTTGGCGATTGAATTTCTTGCGGCTCCCGGCTTGACCCGTGCCTAAGCAACAAACGCTTAGCTCGGATTGGCTGATGGTCGCCTTATGTGCACCAGGGGAGTCTGCTTAATCTGGGGAATAGAGCTTGATGCAGGCAGCAGGCTTCGAATCAAACAAGCTCGGGCGGAGTAACGAGAGCTATGTAACGAGTTTATATACCTAGGTACGTTTTGGATTTCCATGAGGATGTTGGAACCCAACATCTGGAGTAGGTGCTTGTTGATGCTACTGCAGATAGAATTGCATATGGAGTACTAGATTCACCGTCGACCCAGCTACATCCTCCTACAGCGCAATCTGTATAGCGAGATAGGTACTCTAGCTAGCAATAGTACCTTGGTAGCTCCCAATTGAGTTGATTTGCAGCCACTACTGACGATTATCTCTAGCAATAAAGTAAAGACATCCAAAGTATTCAACATGAAAAGCGAAAATTACCTAGGCAGATAGAGGTGCGATGGGGGATTGTTCAGGTACCTACTTACTGCCCTGGACACTAAAGTCTTCAGGTTCGAGTCACCATTTCACACCTGGGCAGCCTGAGCGCGTCCGAGCTGTTGGAGTCAACCGGCAATCGATAGAGGGGCAACATCGCATTTCAATTACTCGTTACCCACCATCAAAATTTCACCACGCTTGCCCAGGTGAGCTTCATCTTTTCCACCGCTTACCACACTTACCACTCTTTTGGATATCTTTTAGTTGCTGGCTGTCATTTCTGTTTCTGTTCGTCGATCACGAACTCTCCACATCTCATCAATGACTCCACGGTAGCAACACTGGCCACCTAGGGATAGTGAGAGGATCTCTAGAGGCCGAACCCCATCACATATCTACTCTAACCTTCGTCGCCAGTCGCCATGCGCACCATGCAAGTAGTTAGTGATTCCCTCCACGACTTGTCGCGCGTGGTCACGCGCCTTTCAAAACAAGAAGACTGACATACTTACTTGCTTACAGACCAAGAACCTTGCAGAGCTATGCGCTCTGCTTGTAGATGACGTCTACGGCGAGTTGCCCTCTGTAGGTTCCAGCTGTCGCAAAGCACTTTTGGTCGGCAGTGACTGACAGCTTCTATAAGCGTATTTTCGCCTGCCTCTTAAACAAAGGCCGAGCTACGATTCCACAACTCATCCACAATACAGCACTCACCCCCCGCCAGCTCCGCCATGGACTCGTTGTCCTACTACAAAATAACCTACTTTACTACAACATCGAAGCTGGCCATGCGGTCTACACGGCAAATATCGATGCCGCCTACAATATCATACGGATTGGCAAGATCCTGGACATGATCGGCACCATCCATGGAGAGGAAGAAAAGGAGGTCATGCAAAATCTACTTAGCATGGGCCACGCGAAGGTGGGAGACCTGAGGGACGCTTACCAGGCAAAGTTCAAGGCAGCTCGCCTTGTCCCTGCCGCGAACGGAGACGCGCAGCACGAAGACGAGGAGTCAACCGGTTCCAAGAAGAACAGCAAGACTGGATTGTTTGTCAACTCGCTAGCACAACTCGACGATGTCCTGTGCCGCTTAATTCAGGCTGAGCTGGTGGCCATGGTCGCCGATGATTTGTTCCGCAGCCCAGAGGATAGATACAAGTCGGTCGAAGAGGAGATCATCAAGACCTTCTTTTCTGGAGGTGTTCGGGGCAGCAAGGGCAAGGAGGAATACGATAGCAAGATGTCGAAACGGTTGCGGGAGATGCGCGATGAGCCCTTGAGCCTGAAGCGCACGCTCCACGCCAAGATTTCCATTAGCAAACGAAGAAAGGTGTCGGGCTGGAGCTACGTCAATGGAACTGATGCCGCTGAGAGTGACCTGGTTCTCGAAGTAGGTTACCCATCGATGGGTTTCGGAGGAGCTGAACTGACATTCTTTCAAGCGAGATGTTGTCCTGCGCATCAACTACGAGAAGTGCACTGTGGAGCTTCGCAACCAGCAGCTTGCTCACGTTGTGTCAGAGCTATACGGCGAAACTACCGGCGAGGTCTATGCTGTCCTGCTCCAGCAACTGAGCAAGAAGATCTCTCGATGCCAGGCTAATCCACAAATCGATGATGACGATGATGATGCTGCGCAAGCACTCCGAGTTTCGACAAACGAGATATTCGACAATCTTGACCCTTCGCTCGATGTCTCTTCGGGCGTCGGGAAAGTGGGCGCCAAGATGACGGACCGCAAGAGCGCCAACCGCATCCTTGATGTCCCACCGGCGACAAAGAAACCCCTTATAGAAGAGGCCGAGGTTGCCGACGAGGCCAGTTCCGATGAAGAGGAGGCCGAAGAAGCCAACGGCCACGCCGTGGATGAGGACGACGACGAGGGCGTGGACGTCAACCCTACTACGAATGGCGTTAATGGGGCCAAGGTGAAGTTCAACGATGCTGGACCAGCCAAACTAACTCGCAAAGAGCACTTCCGGCAACACCTCTTACTGCTCTGCGAAGATCAGCATCATTTTCTCCGTCACTGCGCCATGGAGCAATGGACGGTAGACTTCGAGCCCCTGATGCGCTCTCTGCAGGAGATGGAGTTGGATACCGTCATTGAGCGCACTGTTGGCCAGACTGGACTCCGTCTCGTGCGCATCCTCCGGAAGGTCGGCAAAATGGATGAGAAGACACTGCCAAACCTGGCCCTGATGTCCAAGGGAGATGTACAGCGCTTGATGCTGAAGATGCAAATGTCTGGCTACGTCGATATGCAGGAAGTTCCCCGGGACAACAACCGAACTGCTAGCCGAACTCTGTTCCTTTACTGGACAGACACACGCCGATGCCTTGACCGGTTGATCGACAGCACATACAAGGCCATGCTGCGGTGTCTGCAGCGACTGGTGGTCGAGCGACAAATGGAGCAAGAGGTGCTTGACACAGTCAAGCGGGACGACGTCCGGGGCCGCGAAAAGGAAGTGATGGAGGGACGGTTCTACAACCGCTTCGTCCGAGTGTCGGAGGTGCAGGAGAAACTCCTGGCCCATGCCATGAGACTGGACAACTTGGTAGGAACACTCAAGGATTTCTGAGTTTCTGCATCACGCAGTACGGCAGCTTGTATGCTCCGTTCATTTGAGCTTGGACCATACGTCTTTCATCTTGGACTTGATTGTGTGCGTCACCACGCACCTGAATTGCATTGGCGGCGTTAAGGGAAGGCAATGTGAGGGAATCTACTTGCGGATTCACAAAAGGCGGCGTTCAGATGGTTTCTCATGTTGATCACATTGGCCCAGATATGGGCGGAAAAGACTATACCCCGGAAGACGCTGAGGAGATGATAGATATATCATGAAGAGCGGTTTTTCGACACATTGTGAGAGCATAGATACTACGGAAACGGATTGTATCATCCCTCACGGATAAAATACCACTGGCAATTTTTACCTTATCACAGGACCAGTGGGCTGTTATGTAACCGCTTCGTCTATAGTACCCAGGCTTACCGAGTCGATGCCTCTGCAGTCCTCGCCCTCGAGTATACGCTCCTGCGACGCGGATCGTCCGGTACCGCTCAGTCCCCATTTGAGGTGACCTTTGATGCGTTTACTTGCTTCATCGCCATCTATACGTAGGTAGTAGCCTATATCTTGAACTATCATCTACTGGCTGTCCTTGGTGCCATGATAACCTTGAAATGCATTAGGTATACCCATGACAAAGCCACACTATCCGCGATGGTGTGGCGCAAGACGTTCATATGAAGGTCCGCCGCTGGATGCGATAGCGGCGTATTCTTACCTAAAGCGCACTCCGTCCGCTAAAAGCGGCTCCATGTGCTTGCCGATCACCTCCAGCTAGTGTGGGGAGCGCAGCGGGATTCGGACGATCCAGATCCTTGCAGCTCTCCACCACGGCCAGAAAAAACTCTCGAGGAAACACCCGGAAATCGCGAACCTCGTCCTCGAAACTTCTCTTCCTTCTTTGCACGCGAGCAATTGTCAACCACCGCCGTGTCGATCCTTCCAGTCCAGTCCCAGTCCCAGTCCCGATTGTATCTTTCGTTTCATTTCTGTGTAGCCTTGCCTCATTTCAATTCCTCCACAGCGCAATATGTCTCCCCCATCGAACCTCTCCGAGAAGGAGTCCAACGTGGCCCGCCTGCTGGGCTCTGGTTCCGCCGGTATCCTTGAGCTTGCTGTCTTCCACCCTGTAAGCCTCTCCAACTCGCAATTGATGCTGCACGCTAGCGGACTCAAGCTGACGGGTTAATCACCGGTTAGGTCGACACAATTGCCAAGCGCCTCATGAGCAACGAGACGAAGATCAGGAACGCCGCTCAGCTCAACGATGTTATCTTCAAGAAGAAGGCTGGCGCACCAATCGGCCAGAAGTTCGTGTCGCTTTTCCCCGGCCTTGGCTACGCAGCGGGTTACAAGATTCTGCAGAGGGTGTACAAATACGGTGGACAGCCCATAGCCCGCGACTACCTGACGAAACACTATGGTTCCGAGTTCGAAGCCGTGTTCGGCAAGAAGACCGGCAAGGCGATCATGCACTCGACCGCCGGTTCGCTTATCGGTATCGGCGAGATTGTTCTCCTGCCCCTCGATGTCCTGAAGATCAAGAAGCAGACAAACCCCGAGGCATTCCGCGGCCGAGGCGTGCTCCGCATCGTTAAGGATGAGGGTTTCGGACTCTACAGAGGATGGGGCTGGACGGCGGCGCGAAACGCGCCCGGCTCGTTTGCGCTTTTCGGTGGTTCTGCCTTCGCCAAGGAGTACCTCTTCAAGCTCCAGGACTACAACAAGGCCACTTGGTTCCAGAACTTCGTCGCCTCGATTGCCGGTGCGACCGCATCCATCACCGTCGCTGCGCCTTTTGATGTTGTCAAGACGCGCATCCAGAACAGGAACTTCGAGAACCCCGAGAGCGGCTTCCAGATCGTGACGAAGATGGCGCGTAACGAGGGCCCCGGTGCCTTCTTCAAGGGTCTTGTCCCCAAGGTGAGATACTCCTACCCACCTAGCTGCAATTGGCGAGACTGCATGAACCGGATAGCGAAACTGACCGCTTGCGATTAGCTCCTGATGACCGGCCCCAAGCTGGTGTTCTCCTTCTGGCTCGCGCAGACGTTGATCCCTGCTTTCGACAAAGTCCTTAAGTAGGACCTGAAACCATGTTGACCATGCAGACAATGACCATGTACAACTTCTATGATAGACTGACTGGGAAAATGGCGTTTAGCTGGGGAGAGGAACCGATATCTTGTTCTTATATGCATCGATGAGCGATTGAGGATGTGCTCATTGTAGCTGCTATTCACTAGGGAGCCATAGTCAAAAAGGACTGGCTGGAACCAAAAAAATATTAAATACCCAACTCTTTGACTATAACTTTGGACCCTTCTGAGCACTGAAGCCCTTCTTTCTGCGACTTATGCTCTGAGGAAACATCCATCACCCCTCAGGGTCCATAATTACTCGAGTCCTGCAGAATACCTTTTCCCACCTGCAGAATCGAGTGACGCTTATCCTTAAGCGAGATCACCGACCACCGCGACCACCGTCTTATCGCTCCTACCCCGGATCCACGCGTGCCATTTGACACAACCGGGCGCCAAACTCAACAGCCCCAACCACCCAAATGACGCGCCTTGCCCAATCCAGTCCGTTCGCCTGGAAACAAAACGTGCTTTGCACCACAGCACACAGGCACAGGTACATGCATCGCGTCAACATATCGGCGACTGGGCATTATTACGGACCCATATACTGTTTGTCTTACTCCGCAGACCAACTCGCTTACAGCTTATGATGTCTCTTTACCGTATCAAATCAAACTTCTGTCGCACTCGAACATAGAGCGACGACAACACCTTGCCTTGTTTGTTTTCCTATTCTCTCCCTGTGGCCGCTTCGGACCCCAAACCCATCCAAGGCTTCTGAGGTTCTACTCAATTCGTCTGGCCAATTCCATAAGCGTTTTGCTCCTACTAATCTCCTAATTTACCTCCTTTATCGCGATCGATACCCGCCCCCGCCATTTCCATTACCGCCCACCCTGGCAGCCTGGCGTGCCTGGGTCAACAAACCCAGCCCACTTCGAAACATTTCCATTCCGGCAGCGCACTAAGACACTACGATACCACTGGATACGGGATACCTAGGCAGTTCTGGTCGTCCAGAGCATTCTCACACCCATCATGCCTCCCATCGAGAGGGATGTTCCGAGCTATTGGGATCGCCCCAGCTCGAGCCAGTCCCATTCTTCGAGACACTCGATTTCTCATTCCCTCTCCTTCGACCAGAACCGCGCCCTAGTGCCCATGTAAGTCGCCATACTCTCTCTCTTTCTCTCTCTCACTGTCTCTCTCCCAACCCAACTTCCCTTACCCACCACCCGTGCATGATGAGTTTCCAACCATGCCATCACTCTGGCGTAGGCTAAGTATCGTCAGGTGGGATAGCTCTGACCCCGAGCGCGCCCCTCCTCCGTTGCCATTGAACCCGCAATCGCCTGTCGCGCCAACCTCTCGCGCTGGCACTAGTCCTGCCATCCAGTCCGCACATGCTGCGCTCGCCGAGAAGGCGCGCGAGAACTCGCTCGTTCCACACGGCCTCGCAAAACGAACACCCGACGTCTCACCAGAAAGACAACTCGCGAAGGGCCCCGCCCACCGGCGCATGGGGTCGCTGCAGCCAGGTTCGGTTCGAGACTTGAGTCTGATGATAGAGGGAGGGTCGCTTTCCGGCTCGCCGACGAAGAAGGACAGGCCGACCACACCATCACGACGATCCAGTACCGATCCCTTCACCGAACACCGAGCCGAGAGGTCGGACAAGTCCGAGATGGCTGATGAGAAGGACAACAAGCATTTGAGCCTCAACTTCACCGCTGCAGGACAGAGCCTGACTCCTGTGATAAGACCTACACCACGACGGCCTCAAAGTATCCTGAGCGAAAACACACCACCCCAGTCCGCAACGATGCTTGCACTTCAAAACATGCCCGCCGCAAAGGAACCCCAACGAGAGAGGGAGGCCGCCACACCCCTGGCAAATGTCACCAATGGCTCGGTCAACGGCTCGGTCAACGGCTCAGTCAACGGCTCAATAAACGGCTCAACATATGGCTCGACGGCGGCCGACACAGCACCACGCTCGATGGACCAGCTCTCGATCCAGATTCATCATTTGACGAATATAGCGTCATCGTTACAGAAGGAGATGTCGCAGCTTAGCCGACGGAGTAGAGATAATGCTACAGACCTCCTGAGCTTGCGAGAGGCAACAAATACACGAGACGAGGACATCAGAAAGAATCTACGCGATCTGCTCCACAACATGCACGATGTCCAATCGCGGGCAGTATCACGGGATTCATTCGGTGGGCCGCTCATGCTCGACAGCAAACCATACTCGCTCTCTCCAACTGCAACAAAGAACGGTTCCAATCCTCGACCATTCGCACTACCTCGTATACCCTCGCCGACCAGCTTTGCGGCATC
This sequence comes from Cytospora leucostoma, assembly GCA_003795295.1. Classification (NCBI taxonomy): domain Eukaryota; kingdom Fungi; phylum Ascomycota; class Sordariomycetes; order Diaporthales; family Cytosporaceae; genus Cytospora; species Cytospora leucostoma. The sequence continues at coordinate 326,340 of LKEB01000028.1, read as the reverse complement.
CCTGGACCGGGAGAGTATTAGCACGCCTTCACTGGTCGGTACGGATGCCCCTGCCTCGCTGGGCCTCCTGGAGAAGATTATCCGGGATATGGGCACGAAGGAAGGCCAGGAGAAGCTGTACTCGCGACTTTCGGAGCTCGGAGAGAAGCTTAGTGGATCCGAAATCGAGAAAAAGATAGAGGACCTCCAACAGCTTGTCAAGAACAACCTAGACCAGGCCGTGGTACTTGCTGAGGCAGGTGGTGGAGGCGGCGGTGGAGGCAGGACTGGACGGCCTAGGCATACGGATCCCGATGAGGAGCCGGATGACTATCACGACTCGATCGGGGCACGTGTAAATCGACTCATTGAAGACAAAGATGATGACGACCAATCCTCGGCTCCCAGCTCGAAGGCAGCTGCCGATGTTGTCAGCGACGACATTGTCAAAATTATCCGGACCGTTAAGGATAGCGTCGCTCAAGGAGGCGGTCTCACGGCCGAGGTCAAAGCTCTTGTACGAGAGCTTCGCGGAGAAGTACTCGGGATGGGCCGGGATATCGGACGAAGGCTCGATGAGGTCGCCGAGACAAGTCAGACAAAGACTGCAGCAGCCACCAAGACGGAGATCAATAAGGTGGTCGATGAGGGGCTCATGGAGATGAAGGAGCACGTCAACCATGTCTTGAAGGAGCACCGTAAGCAATCTCAAGCCTTTGCGGCAGCTAACAAGCCCCACGATGTGGACTATCAGGAGATTTACAACGCCATGAGGACGGCGCTCAAAGACTCCAAGGCACTTCAGAAGGACATACCTGATCTGCAGAGGGAAGACGTCATCGATGCTGTCAGAGAAGCTTGGGAGGCCTACAAGCCCGAGATCACAGTGGAGCAGGTCGGTCTCGAGAGAGATGAGATCCTTGCTTGCCTCAAGGAGGGTCTGATGCACTACGCCCCGAGCGATGACCAGCACAAAGCAGCAACAAGGGAGGAGGTCTTCAAGGCTGTAGCCGATGGACTCAAACACTTTGACCCCCCTCCGATACAGGCACCGCCGACCCTTTCCCGCGACGAGATCATTGAAGCGGTTCGGGACTGCTTGGAAGAGTTCGAATTCCCTGTTGCCCCATCAGCTATTGGAACAGACCTATCTAGGCAGACCATGATCGATGCTGTCAAGCAAGGCCTCGAGGATCTGGATCCTACAAAGAGCAGTGGTCCGCTCGTTCCATTCCAGAAAAACAATGATGAGATTGTCGGACGTTTGCACGAGATCATGGATTTCATGCGTGCTGAGTTCCAGGCCGTCTCGAAAGAAGCCAAACAGAATGTGGCCGCCAACGGCCGAGACACCGAGCAGGTGCTTGATGCCACTAAAGACGGTTTCGAGAAACTGCGATCCGATATTGAGGGCTATGTCGACAGAGCTACTGGAGTTGCCGGCAAGGGGGAATTCATGGAGGGCCTCTTGAAGAGCTTGGATGATTTCCGTGAGGATATTGAAGACTTGGTCATCAAGCAGTCTGATGGTTCAAATCAACTGATAAAGGAGGAGCTTGAGTCGCTGCGCGACGCCGTGAACGGGACATTGGTGCCTGTGACGCCGCAGCCTCAGCATGGCAACTATCAGGAGGTCATTCATGCTCTCCAGGAAGGGCTTGGTGGCCTCCGGCATGAGATCAGCCAAAGACCGATCGCGGGCACGAACGAGGTTCTTGATGCTTTGCAGGATGGTCTCACTGAGCTCAAGATCAGCATTGATAGACTGGCCGACAAACCTGCCGACTTGGCTGCACAAGACGAAGTTCTTGATGCTCTTAAGTCCGGTCTCGACGGCGTCAAGTCTGATATCGAGGGTTTACGTGAACACAGCACAGCCCTGACGACGGTCGCCCGCGATGTTACCATGCCAGAGGATGTGTTGAAGCACGACGACATCAAGAATCTCGAAGTGATCCTCTCACAACTCCGCACCAAAGTCGAGGCCTTGGAAGCGCCGCCAACTCAAGCTGTGCCCACGCCCGCACCCGCGCCGACGGCGCCCGAATTGCCGTTCACCAAGGAGGACATTGACCTCATGACAGAGATGTTGGACAGCATAAAGCTGCAGGTCGAGGAGATCGCCAGCAAGGAACCATCCGCACCCGCACCGAGAGCTACTGCTGCGACCGATGCGGCAACGAAAGAGGACGTTGAAGCTGTCGAGACTATCCTCCGGAATACGAAGGCACGCCTTGATGATCTCATGGACGGGGAACAAGCTGTCAGGAAAGATCATATCGATGCACTCGAGGTTCTCCTACTCGAGACGAAGGAGAGCCTCGGAGGTCTCACTGGGAAACTTGACGAGCTGTCACAACGGGAGGATACTAAGACGGTTGAGTTGCTCGTCACTCAGGTCGCTGGCGCTTTCGACGAGATGAAGGCGCGCCATGAGAAGCAACTCGAGGATCCGGAGAAGGTCACAAAGACGGACACAGCTGCCATTGAGGCGGTCTGTCTGGAAGTCAAAATGGTGATTGAGCAGATGGTCAGGACTGACATTGCTGCCTTGCCGTCCAAGGACGATCTGAAGAATCTGCAATCGTTGGTTGAGGAATTCAGAGAGCTATCCGATAAGCAGACGGCGGTACTGATGGAGGCAACAGAGAAGCAGGCCACAGAAGTCAGAGAGGCATCAGAGAAGCACGCCATGGAACTCAAGGAGCTGGCAGATAAGCATGCAGAGGCCACTGCCAGTCAGTTCGAGGAGCGACAAGCCGAAACTGTTGGTGTTGGGGAAAGAGTCACAGAGGTCAAAACGTTCCTGGAGGAACTGCATATCTTAGTCACCGAGAGGCTCGACCAAGGTTTCCACGGTGTCGAAGGCTTGAGCAAGTCTCTGGAAACCATTGGAGGGACAATTGGCGCCAATGCTAACGTGCACTCCGACCTCAAGGAGCTGTTCGAAACCATGAAGACGGAGTTTGAGGAGTCCAAGACTGGTGTCGTTAGCGCCAAGCTCGAGACTGATGACAAGCTCGATAAATCGACCGACACACTGAGGACGAAGATTGATGAGCGCATCGACGAGTTGATCACAAAATACGACGAGTTCCAGGGCATCATAGAGGAGCGCAACAAGACATCGGAAGCGCGTGAAGAACAGCTCGAGGAGTCGGTGCTCAGCACGCAGGCTGTTGCTGAGGATCTGAAGACCCTCTGTGATACACTTGGTTCCACTGTCACAGATTCTCTGGAAAAGGTGGAGGAGGCTTCCAGGACGGTCTTCACCCGGGTGGAAGACATGGTGCTGAAATCAGATGACAACCATATTGAGAACAAGACGGAACACGCCCAGACCCATGATCAGATCAAGGAGGCCATAAGCGCACTGGATGGACTCAAGGGCGACGTCAAAGAATATCAGCCCAAGATCCTTGAGGCAGTCAAGGATGTCCTGCTCATGGTCGGCCAACACTTCGAACACTCCAAGACCTCAGTTACCGAAATAGAGGAGAAGATCGGCCAAAAGATCGAGGCAGCGAAGCCTGAGCCTCTCATGCTGCCTCCTCCGCCTGAGAAATACGATGACTCCCAAGTTCACGAGAAACTCGACAAGCTCGTCAACCACACCGGTACTGCCAGCAAGGCTTTCAGCCAGCTCGACACCTTAGACAAGGTCCACCAGCAAGTAGTCCTTACTGCCGGCGAGCTGTCGGCATTTGTTGCAGCGCAGAAGAAGCGTATCGAGGATGACCGCGAGGATAAGGAGAAGACCCTGAAGGAGACAGAAAAGAGCCTCCAAGAAGCGACTATCGCACTCGAGCGGCGGCTTGCCGAAAAGGATCAAGCGGAGCTGACCGTTTTCAGCCTTCAAGAAGAAGAGGAGCGATTGAGGCAGAGTATCTCGGGGTTGAAGATCGACCAGGACAGCCTTGTCAGCCAGAAGGTCCAGCTTGCTGGTGATGTTGCGTCCCTCGAGACGGCGCTCAAGATCCGCCGCGAGGAGCTGCATGAGATGGAGTCACGCGCAGAGCATCTAGAGAGGAGGATCCTTGAAGGTGTGATGGACCAGAGTCGCATCCTGCTCATGGCGAAGACAGCGAAGAAGGCCAACAATGCTCGTGATATAATGAGTCGCAAGCGAGTCCCGTCGAAGCAGAAGCCCTCCGGTGTCGAGACGGAGGAACAGAGCAAGGGCAATCGCACTGCATCCGGAAGTAAGCCTGGCCAGAAACTTGCATTCGCTACAGCCATGAACTCCAAGCGCAACGGTGCTAACCTGGCTAGCGATTCTCGCCGCATCCTCTCGCTCAGTCAGCTTAACAAGCAGGCTGGCCTAAACGCTGCCGCGAGTACCGGTGCGGCCTTTAAAAGGAGCCAGAGCGTCAAGACGCTCGGTGGCGCTGGTGCGCTCAGGAAGAGCAGCTGGGGCGGACTCAATGGCAAGAAGAGCTACGGCGATCTCCAATCCGGCGAGGGCGACAAGGAGAACGTCAACCTGGATGTCGTCGCACTTAGGGAGAGCGATGAAGAAGGGCTGGACGAGATGCACAACGCCCGGAACGGCGACGGTATCCGTGCTCACAACCCTACAGACAGCAACATCTCTGGCAGCACGGTTGTCGAGCACATCAGCGAGGATCCGACCGACGAGGGCCCCAGCGACACGGACACGTTGCGGAGGCCGAGCCCGGGCAACGGCGCGGAGTCGGAGGTGACGGGAGTGGAACCTGCTGCGGCTGCGGGTTCGGTGTACTCTGACCCTTATGACACATACTCTGATCCGGGTAGCGACTGGACTGACAGCGGGGTGGGTGCCGGCACCGACAGTCTGGTGTCCGAGGGGGATGATGGTTCGTGTGTGGGGAAGGATGGGGGTGAGGTTGTCCTGTATGATGGCTAAGCTGAGCCGTTGGAAAGGATTGGGGTTTTCGATTCGATTCGTGATGTTGTTTTCTGTTTACTAGGGAATTGTTGGTCATGGCAATTGTTGGGAAGATGATACCACACTTTTGGGGAAATAATGGACGACGGACGGTCTACGGGCGACTATGGTAGTATGGCATGGCCCCTACTCTCCCCCACCGGGAGCAGTAACGATTGCGATGATGTCGTCTTCTGGCATGATGACTTTTGAAGCTTGGTGTTCGGGGTTTCTTCTTTTCATTCATTCTTCTTTTGAAGCGTTCCTACAGTATGCTGAGGGACTTTTAAGGGGTGAGGACAGAGAGGAGGGTAATCATATTAGAGTCTCCTTGCATCTGCTCTTCCAAATATCAGGTAGACACGTAGTGCAAATGATGATAGCAATCCACGACACGGCATGTTTCATGCTTCAATTCAAGATCCCTGGCAAAAATGGACGAGAAATGTACCTCAAGCCTCCTGAAGCCACGTCCATTGTCTCATTGACTCGTCACATCCTTCCCCCTTCCACTCCAGACGCCACTTGAATAAATCCATCCAGACAGTAGACACATTGCCATGCCACCCACTACCTCGACCGCTGGTGCTTCGGCGGCCCAATCTTCTCCATCCCGTCCATCCACGGCCGCAGCACCTCAGGGATCGTGACCGTCTTCGTCGCCTCGTCCCACCCGTTCTCCAACAACGCGGCAATCACCCGGGGCACAGCCAGCGCCGTGCCGTTGACAGTCCAGGGGTAGGCCAGCTTACCCCCCGCGCCCCCGCCGAGCCGGACCCTCGTCGCCAGCCTCCGGGTCTGGTAGTCGGTACATATGCTGGCCGAGGTGACCTCGCCCCAGCCCTCCTCCTCGGTAACCTTGGTAGCAGCGGTATCATTACTGTTGTCCCGGCGCGCCCGCGAGGGGAACCAGGCCTCGATGTCGTTCTTGCGCGTGGCCGAGGCGCCCAGGTCCGTGCTCGGCATCTCGAGGACGCGGCAGTGCAGGCCCAGCGAGCCGAGGATCTCGGTCTGCATGTCGAGCACCTCGTCGAAGACCTCGCCCGTCTCGGCCTCGCCGGGCCGCGTCCAGGCGAAGAGCTCCACCTTTGTGAACTCGTGCACGCGGTACAGGCCCTTGGTGTCCGCGCCCCTGGCGCCCGCCTCGGCGCGGTAGCACCGGCTCACCGCGACGCGGCGCGCGGGCAGGTCCGACTCGTCCATCACGCTGCCCGCGCGCATCCCCGCGAGGGGCACCTCGGCCGTCCCCGCGAGGCAGAGCTCGGGCCTGCCCCTGTCCCTGTCGGACGCCGACTGCGCGACGGCGTACACCTGCGTCTCGCCGCTCTGGTCGCGCGGCTGGAACCCGCACGCCGACGCGATGTGGCTGTACACCATGCTGGGCGGGCTGACCTGGGCCCAGCCGTACCGGCGCGCCGTGTCGAGCGCGTACGCGACCAGGGCCTGCTCGAGCTGGGCGGCCTCGTTCAGGAGGTAGTACCACCCCCAGCCGGAGGAGGCTGCCGCGCCCGCGAAGTCGAGGATCCCGAGCTCGGACCCGACGTGCACGTGCGACCGCCACACGCGGTCGGACGACGAGGGGTGCGGCTCAGGGTGGTCGTTGATGTAGGACAGCACGGCGGGCTCGGCGCCGCGCGGGGTGGCGGCCGAGGTGAGGTTGGGGAGCGAGAGGGCCAGGCGGCCGATCTCGTCCCGGATGCGGGACTCGTCCTCCTCGATGCCGCCGAGCTGCTGCTTCAGCTGCCGCGCCTCCTCGAGGAGCTGCGCCCGCGCCGGGGCCTGCTGCTTGCCCTCCTGCCCCGCGGGGTGGCCCACCTCGTCCTGGCGCGCCGAGGCCGGGTTGGCGAGCTGGCGGCGGAGGAGGTTCGAGCGCTCGCGCAGGGCGCGGCCCTCGAGCTGGCGGGCCTGGAACTGCTCGTGGAGGGCGATGATGCGGGCCGGGTGGCCGGACTGGGACTTGTAGTTGCGCTCGAGGCAGGTCTGCTCGTAGAGGGCTGGGTTCTGCCGTATGTGTTTTATGTCAATGTTTGGTTTGGGGGCGGTGGTTGGTCGGCCCGCGGCGAGGGTCTGGTCTGTTGTTGTTGTTGTTGTCGTTCGGAGGCGTGACGAGGCATGGAAAGATCTTGTTGTTGGTGGTTGCGCGGCTCGGAGTAGTCGAGGTGCCGAGGCGCATTGGGAAAAGCTTGGGCCTGAGCTTGCGGTTGCGGTTATGCTCCTTATGCTCATGCGACAGCGCAGGCATGTGAAGGGGCGACGGGCGGTCCTCATCGTGGCATAAGCGAGTTACGGTTTGAGTAGATGGAGAGAGAGACGGAAGAAGAGAGGGAGAGTATGTAGAGATGATGCAGCAGCAGCAGCAGCAGCAGCAGGCATCCGTCGTTGTCAATGTTGTACGACACGACTTTTGATATAAGTGTAACCAGATCCCGATTCGAGGAGTTCACTTCAGAAGAGGGGGTCTTCAATGTAACGCGCCCATCTGGTGATACTCTTAAGGTTTGAGGGGGGTTCACGGGTCACAAGACGCAGAGGAGGAACAAGCCGACCTCGGGAAGGTCGTTGAAAGGCCGGACAAAATTCAGGTCAGAGCTTCCTCCAATTGACAGGGGCCGTAGCGTCCGGGGTACCCCACTGATAGCGTGATGTACAGGGGTAGCTTACCCCGGAACCAGCCTGTTGGGAACTGTCACCGACGTGCTGTAGTTAGTGTTGGTAGTCTGTGATGTAAATCCTGCCCCGGAGGCTACCCATAATATACACACCGAGAGGTTTATTCCCGTGGCAGACACGACGGACAGACACTCAGGCAATCCGTTATGAAGTGCAATTCTCTGCAATTTCCAACCATTCCACCTATGTATTTCCTTCTTTCTCGACTGAACTGTAGTAGTAACCCTGCAACCTGACGCCATGCTATGACACTCAATGATACTACTACGAGCTTGGGGTATATCCGTCCCTGCTTGACAACACGCACAATGATTCAACGCCTCCTCCTCTCGTTGCAGCCTCGCTCGCTCACAAAGTGACTGAACGTATGATCTCCTCCTCCTCATCCTTTATACTGTGTTCTTTCCTTGCGTATCCTGTCCATCTCTCCACTTGAAACTGTTCCGCCATCACATATTGTCCAGTACTCACACCCCCGACTTAATCATTCCTCAAGTCCATCGTCATCATCCTCCTCATCCTCCCCAAACGTCATCACGCTCGCCGGCCGATAAGCCGGAGTAGTACTAGTAACCCGACTCAAGAAGCTAGGCCTCGCGGGCGTCAACGCCTGCCGGGCCGGCGTCCTGAACGGCGTGTAGTCCGTGACCACGCGGCTCCTCGACGCAGCCGCCGCGGGCGCGGGCGTGCCCCACCTCGAGCTCCGCCGGGTCGAGCGGAAGTCCATCATGGACGCCGCCATCTCCGGCACCCGGTCACTCCCGTTGTTATCGACCACGCCCCTGGTCTGCGAGGCCCACACCCCGAGGAGGTAGCGCCGGTCGCGCCGCGCGTTGTGCCCCTTAAACTCCTGCACGGCCCGGTCGCGGCCCCGCAGGGACACCGAGGCCAGCTCCCACGCCTCCCAGTGCTTGCCCCCCGTGTGCGCGAAGTTGTACTCGGCCGCGTCGAGGTTCGCCTCCGTGTGCGCCTCGACGAGGGAGTGCCACAGCAGGAGGTGCGCCTCCCTGTCCGCGTCCTCGGCCACCTCGCCCGTGAAGCTGACGAGCTCGTGCCTGGCGCGCCACTCTGCTACGCAGTCGAAGATCGCTGCGCTGTCGTCCTCCGCGCGTATCTCCTCGGCCTCCCAGCCGCTGGTGACGGCCACCGCGCTCGATTGCCGCCACGTGTCGAGCGTGTCCTTGAGCGTGTCGCAGCGGACCCGGTACCGGAAGTTGTTGTATAGGGTGCGCATGCGTCGCTGCCACTCTTGCCTGCGCACCTCACTCCAGTGCGTGAGGGTATCCTCGCCTACTGCGAAGAAACGGCCCAATTTGGACCAGTTCTCCATACGTTTGTAGTGGGTGATGTGACCTGTCCACTGCTTGATGATCCGCGTTCCCCAGCGCTGGAGTATCAAGCCCCGTGCATACAAGGCTGCCTCTTCGAGCTGTTCGAGCGCGTCCATTGAGGCATTGAAGAAGCCCGTGATGGAGTCGTGGTACCTGACATCGCGGGCCAGGTGTCGAAGTTGCCGGGTGCTGGTGGCAGATTGCTTGGCGGCGCCGGCCCATTTCTCCAAGAAGCGAGCCTTTTCTTGTTGCTCCATGACGCGTTTACAGAGGACGAGTCGCCATTCGCAGTACCAGCGATACATGGTACTGTCGAGTAGGTCTTCATCCTGCTGATCTCGCCAAGCCCTCAACCTCGACTCGTACATCCAATGCTTCGCGTGGTCTTGGAGGTCTTGGACGATCGCGACTCTCTCGCGGCCTGTGGCTTCTTCGGATTCCTGCCGCCAAGCGAGTGACAGGCCATGCTTCAGAAGCTCGTCCCTACGAGCGATCTTTGGCACCGCCCCCTCCTCGGCTCGTTCCTGCACGCGTGCTTCAGATTTCCAGTGCCTCATGTACCTCCCAAGCATACTACCACAGAAGATTGCTTCAGCCTCCTCGTGGGAGGATTCGAGCCACTGTCCTTCAGCTTGCCAATGGTGCAGACAAGTTTTCCGCAGGCGCGTGTGGTCAATTCCCGCAGCCACTTGCATCTTGGACTCATGGTACCATGCGATGATTGCGTCCTCGGCGAGCATGTGCCTATGCTTGCGCAGGGCAAAGGTTCGCCATGCTCTGTTCTTGTCCGAAAGATCTTGTGTCACTCCCTGCCATTGCCTGATCACTACAAACTGTGAGAACCAGACTGCCTTGCTCTCCGACTCGGAGTCATCCCTCTCCCCCATCCATGCACTGAAGCACTTCTTTCTAAGGATGTGACGCCTTGCCACTTGGGTCCGCTGCACCTCCTCATCTGCACGATTGGCCCAGTGTGTGAACGCCTTCGACAGGAGGAAGTAGTCCCATGCTGCGGCGGCTATGTGATATTGTGGATGAATACTGAGGTCGTCAAACTCGTCTGCTGGCTGTGTCGGCTCTTCCGGCACATCGTATAGAGCGTCATCGCGGCGACCTTCTGGTCCGACATTGTGGTCCCAGTCGCTGCCGAACGCCTGCAGCCGTTGCGCTTGACGGTCTCGAACTTGCCTGTCCACCTGCGCCGGCCTGCAGGGTAGTTCTTCGACAAAGGTGCTCTCGAACGACAACGTTTTCGGACCAGCCGGCCGATCAGGCTGTCTTGCGTCGGGTGCTGGTCTTGGAGCTGCAGAGGCTGCAGCGGCTGCAGCGGCAGGCTCCCTAACGCGCTCGATGGACTGCCTGACGCGCGGATGAGGATCACCTTCGGCCACAAAGGGTAGAGCTGGTGCAGCTTCTTGCGCGACGGGCTCGATGATTTCCTCTCTCCGCTCGACGGACTCTCTCTCTCGCATATGCTCCTGGTAAGCCCGAAGACCATCATTCTCGTCGATGTGCATCGTGAGCGCGGTTTCGACCCAGATCCCAAGGGCTTCCCCGATCGTTTCCCAGGCGTCCCATACCTCGGCATGCGACTCCAGCTCGATGTGACGGGTCCTTTTTTGCCGCGCAATTCGAGCCCAATGGTTGAAGGATGACATCCTGAACATCTGCTCCCTCGATTCGAAATAGTTGATTTGAGCGCCGTTCATGTTCTCCTCCTCGGCAGCATCCCTGCGTGGTAATCCTACAGAGTATTCATCGTGTCGTAAATCGTTATATTCTTCGTCGATACGTTCCGTCTCCCGCGTGTCGTGCACCTCCTCTTGCTGGACTGGGTGCGGCGGGAGGCTGACCTCCTCAGCATATTCCCCATGATCGTCCTCTTCCGGGTCCGAACTGCTGGATGCATCGTCGTCGTCCGATGGCACGCCATTGGGAAGACCCGCCTCCTGGCGTCCTGATGCTTTCGTCTGGTGTCCAAAACTGCTGAAATCTGGCGGGGGCCGATTTTCGGCTCGGGTTATTGGCCTATTATCAGCTTCGTGCTGGTCGACTGGCTGGTCCCCTTGGGCTGGCGCATTGTGACCCTCGCCCAAGCCGTCAGGGTCATCACCTGCTTCAGGTGTTGGACGAAAGGGGATACCCTCAACACTAGGGCCTCCCACGTGCTGTTCCCAACTAACTTCTGATATGCTCTGAGTCTCCACCACATCCGAAAATCGAACTCCCTTCTTTTGGGAGTCTGGCGTTTCACCCGCAGCCGAATGCGCTCTGGCATGTCGCATCGGTGGTTCGCCGTTGGGTAGCTCATTGCCAGGTGCAGCCATGGAGACAGCAATGCTATCGGAGTTCCGCCGGCGGTGTGGCGCATAATGCATCGGACTCGGCGAGTTCGCCCTCTCCTGTGGCAGGACAACAAGCGGCGTAGACAACGGGATGCCCGCTAGGCTCTCGCGTTGGGCGGCGGCTGCAGGCCTAGGTGTCAATAACCCAGCTTCATCCTCAGTTTCACTCACGTCCGCGTCGTTTCCCTCTTCAGTCGAGACCAGCGAGTCATCTGTGTAGACGACCTCAATCCCCATGCTTGCTAGCACGGATTTGAACTTCTCCAGTAGCGAGCCCTCGCCCCTCTGGCCGCCGATGCGGAAGAGCAGGCGCGAGATGTGTGGCACGTCCTCGGAGTCGTAGCCATGCCTTGGTAGGACATCATCGGCGGCGCTGAAAAGCGCGTTGGTAGGGAGGCGCTCGCGCTCGGGGAGGGAGGCAAGGATTTCCTCGCCCGTGGCAACGATCTCGTGGAGAATTGTGATGTCTGTTGCAGACACAATATATCATCAGTAACTGCCGGCGCATCTCAGATTTTGTTTCCATAGGGAGGCAATCTTACCATCGTTGCTATAGTATGGCTCTGGTCTAGTGCGTATCGGGGTAGGGGATGGGCGCTCGTTGTCGCTTCCTCCATCCCCGGTCCCGTTGGGGAGAGGGCTGTTATCGCTTGCGCCCTGCATGGGAAATTTGGCAGCCTTGAGCTCGATGTCGCCAGTCGGGCTGAACAGGACATGTATTTCGCTGAAAGTGGACTCGGTCGTCTCTCTCTCATCTGGTGGACTCGACACTGTTGTTGTGTTGGAAGGAGAGCCTCCTGTACTATGGGAGGCTGGAACGGGTAGCATTTGCGAAGAGGGCGTGTGCGCGTCGGATACATGTCGAGGAAAAGCTTCGAGGATATGGATGGACGGAGGGTCAAGTCAGGCGAATGAAGTCTGTAATTAAGGCGTGTTTGCGATGCGACTGAGGTGAGGCCGAGGTGAGGAGCGCGCAACAGCAACTCAGCTCGTGGAGGTGGAGGCTATAGTAGGAGGACTAAGGCAGTCGCAGTCGTGGATGATGATCGTATACGGATGCATTGAATAGCGAATTGGAGAAGTCAGAAGTCATGAAGGGGTTGGGAGGAAGAACAATGGCAGCAGACTAGATTTGAATGGCGACGACAAAGAACAATTGCGGAGGCGCGTTACTATAGACGTGCATGTTACAGGAGGATCGCGTAGCTCAAAAAAGAGGGTAGCGTCCTGCGCAACTTCGCGCCGGGAGCTTGAGGAGATACCCGAAGGGCCCCACTGTTATCCAGCCTCATGCTTTTCAATCATTGATGTTCCATGTTCCGAACCTTGGGTCGCTACGGCGACAGGCATACGGACCTGAAACCCTGCAAACGGTCACCCAACCATTTTGGACGGACCAAGAAACCGTTTCCGTTTCACCTCACTCTCACAACCTCACCCGCTTCAGTCCGTGATATCTTATACTCCCGCTCCGACCTACCCTATTCGTGCTCCTGTCTCTCCTTCCACCCTCGCAACTCTCAACTCCCACCTGCCAGTCTGAGTTGTCGAGCCTAAGCTGTAACAGTGCGCCTGTGGCGTTTGGGAGGAAACAGGAACAGGTTAACATGCAGCCGGCAAAGCCTACGAGGCCAATCCAGAGGTTCGCTGCTGCCGCCTCAAAATGTCCAGCTGAGGTGAGTGTTTCAAGCCGCCCGAGTATGTATTAGTTCGCCCAGTGCCCTTGAAGTTGACTTGGTGAAATCCGACCGTGCAGGCTGCCGTTTATGGCAAGTGTATTGTGGCCGACTACAATGCGGTTTACAAAGACAAGTGTGCTGCCGAGTTCATGAAGTTGAAGGACTGCTACTTGGTACTTGACCGTCATCAATACCGCCTATATGTTGAAAGTGCTGACAGGTGTGCAGAAAGCGTTCAAGTCGAAATAAATCCATGGGACTTCTCAGGGGCGATGACGGGTGTTACATGGTGAGCTCGCAGGACGGCACGGCACATACAAGTATAAGGTCTATCATAAATCTTCATTTTTCTATTTGTATCCTCGACACCCCAATCGAATCAACGCATATGTACTCCCACAGATTATCCCCGCCGAGAGCGGGCATCTATTTACAATCACCCGCTTACAGATGCAACAAGCGCAACAGGAAAGTAGCAGCCTGCACCTCCTGGACCTCTTCCGCGATGAAGCCCTTCTCCTGCTTCTTGGGAGCCTCCCCCTCCACAACAGTAACCTCGTGCTTGTCAATCGGCCTCCGCAGGGCCTTCTCGAGCTGCTGGGACTGGTTGTTGAACACCTCCTCGATGCCCAAGCCCTCGGGGTCAGATAGCACCTTGTACTCCATCTTGATGTCGTCAGTCGGCTGGAGGCCAGCCTTCTTGCGCAGCCTTTGCACCCGGTTGATGATCTCACGAGCGAGGCCCTCGGACTTGAGCTCAGGGTAGATCTGGCTGTCCAGGATGGTCAGGACATCGTTGTCGGTGTTGACCTCGGAGTTCTTGGAGTTCTCATCATCCTTGATGCCGCGGCGCACAACCAAGTCGCCTTCAACCAGCTCGATGCCGTCCACTGTGATCTTGCCTGACGCAACGTAGCCCTTGACCTGCTCGCTGGTGACGCTCGGGAGGGCCTTCTTCACCTTCGCCATGTCCTTCTTCAGCTTCTTGCCGAGCACTGGCCAGTCCGCCGTAACGCTGTACTGGACGTTGTAGGTTGCCTCGTCAGAGGTGAGGACCAGCTCGTGAACGTTGAGTTCCTCTGCGATGTAGCCCTCCAGAGAGCGGACGTCCTCCAGATAGACCGGGTCGGAATGGATGACGACCAGGGTCTTTAGGGGTGTCTTGACTCCGATGGCTCTCCGCTCACGGGATACTCGGGCCAGGTCGATGATGGTCTTCATCCGGCCCACCCTTCGCTCGACCTCAGGGTTGAACAGCTCCTTCCGCACCTCGGGGTACTTCAGGAAGTGCACGCTTCGTGGGTCCTCCTCCCGCAGGTTCTCAGGGATGTGTGGCAGCAGCCTCAGGTAGATGTTGTCGGTCAGGAAGGGCATGAAGGGGGCAAGGCCTCGGCAAAGGGTGTAGAGGACCTCAAACAGGGTGTTGAGAGCGTGCTTGGTGTCCTCAACGCCGTTCTCTCCCTTGAGTCGCTTCCGGTTGAATCGAATGTACCAGTTCGTGGTGTCATCGATAAGTCCAAGCAATCTTGGGGTGACAGTGTACAAGCGGTAACCTAGAACAAATCAATCAGCAATCATATATCGAACCAGGACGAGGGGCTGACTTACCGGCCATCTCTTGGTTGACATACTCCAGTAGACTCTGGCAGTTTGCAAGAATCCACTTGTCCATGACGTTGGCATTGGAAGACTCCATCGTAGGGTCCCACACGTAGTCTACACCCTCGATCTTTTTCAGGAGCGCAACTTGGGCGTTGAAGAAGTTGTAGCTGTTCCACAGGGGCAGCGACACCTTCTGCACAACCTCCTTGACGCCCGCCTCCTTGAAGCGAAGAGGCTCTGCCCTCACCACGGGCGAGTTGATCAAGTACATACGCAGAGCATCGCTACCGTACTTCTCCATCACAATAGTTGGGTCGGGGTAGTTCTTGAGGCGCTTGGACATCTTCTTGCCGTCTTCCGCAAGCACGATTCCGTTGACCACACAGTTCTGGAAAGGCATCTTGCCGAAGAGGTGTACACCCATAACAACGAGTGTGTAGAACCATCCTCGCGTCTGGTCCAGACCTGTATGTGCTCATGTTAGCATTACTTCCGGAGAATTGGGATATCGATAGCTCATACCCTCAGCGATGAAGTTGCCCGGGAAAGACTTGTGGAACTTGTCCTTGTTCTCGAAGGGGTAGTGTTGACTGGCGTAGGGCATGCTTCCAGACTCAAACCAGCAATCGAACACCTCCTCAATACGCTTCAGCTGGCCCTTGCCCTTCTTACTAGGGATAGTGATGTGGTCGATCTTATCACGGTGGATATCGGTCAGCTCGCCCTCGTAGCCGCTTAGCTCCTTGAGTTCTGCCACACTGCCAACACAGATGCGCTCCTCGCCATCATCGCTCTGCCAGATGGGGATAGGAGTGCCCCAGTATCTGTTCCGTGAAATGTTCCAGTCTCTAGCGTTTGCAATCCAGTTGGCGAATCGTCGCTCCTTGACGAATGCCGGAGTCCAGTGGCTGCCCTCAATCTCCTCGAGCATCTTCGGTACGATCTCTGGAATACGGATGAACCAGGAGGGAACAGCACGGTAGATCAATGGCGTGTCAGAACGAGGGCACATGGGGTAACTATGCCTCAGCTGAGACTCGACAACCACTCTGCCCTTGTTCTTGAGAGCCTTGAGGATGTGCTTGTCAGCCTCCTTGACGTGCATCCCCTCAAACTCCGGGACCTTTGCGGTGTAGCGACCAGTCTCATCGAGAGGGTCGGGTGGAGGCCGGGTCTCGGTCACGATGCCTGCTTCTTGCGCGATGTTGAAATCGTCCTCACCAAAGGCGGGAGCCTGGTGTACAATTCCGGTACCGCTGTCGTCCGTGACATATGTGCCATTCAGAACCTTGAAAGCAACATCCTTGAACTCCTCGTAGTAGTAATCGAAGAGAGGCTCGTATTTCCAGCCGAGCATGTCCTTGCCCTTGAACTTCTCGACGATCTTGAATTTGGCCTTCTTCGGGTCCTTGTAGAGGGTCGTCAAGAGCTTCTCGAGGAGAACGTAGTTGTCTCCTGACTTCTCATCGGCAATCTTGACATACTCGAAATCGGGGTGGACACACAGGCCCAGGTTCGTAGGCAAAGTCCAAGGCGTAGTCGTCCATGCCAACAACTTCGTCTTTGGATCTTCTACCAGGGGGAAGGATACGACCACTGCCGGATCTGTGACATCTTGGTAGTTCTGGTTCGACTCGAAGTTGCTTAGGGAGGTCGTCAAGACGGTACTGTAGGGCATAACTCGGTGTCCCTGGTAGACCTGTCCCTTCTCGAACAGCTGCTTAATAGCCCACCATTCAGACTCCATGAATGTCACGTCCATTGTCTAGTATCCAGTCAGTCGGGCCGTCTCCAAGAGCTGCCACCTAGATGGGCGCACCTTGTAATCATTGTCGAAGTCGATCCATCTTCCGAGGCGTTCAATGGTCTGCCTCCATTCTGTAGCGTATCTCATAACGATGGCTCTGCATTCCGCGTTGTACTTGGCAAGTCCCATCTCCATCACGGCCTGCTTGCCGGAGATGTTGAACTTCTTGTCGATCTCGTGCTCGATGGGCAGACCGTGCGTGTCCCAACCGAATCGTCTCTCAACATGGTAGCCCTTCATCGACCAGTATCTTGGGATAATATCCTTGATTGTGGACGCGAGCAAGTGGCCATAGTGACTGTGCTTATTATTAGCACACCCAGGGGACTCGGGCGCGACTGCGTGCGTGGGAACCTACGGGAGACCGGTCGCGAAAGGGGGACCGTCGTAGAAGGTGTAGTTCTCTCGGCCTTCGGATAGTTTCACCTGGACACGTAAGATTAGCATTCCCTCGAAAGGTCTCTCTGTATGCCCAAGTGGTGCGCACCTGTGTCTCGAAAGCGTTGATCTCCCTCCACCTCTGGATGATCTCCAGCTCTTCCTTGGGGAAGTTGATGGAAGCCATGTTGGGCTGGCTCGGTCGACCGAATTCTCGACTGGGGGTGGTAATTCAATTCCAGGATTGATTGGGAATACGGTCCCAGGTGAATTGGTCCAACTACTTATATTCCCTGGCTGATCTTACTTGAGTCACAGGCCCGAGGTGTAACGCCGCTCGCAAGATGACTCTGCATTGATCGACCGAAGGAACATTTAGGAGGGGCAGAATTTCCAAATCGCGGGGTACAAAGTTACAGCTCTGCGATCTGGGGGTAAAATCAATCCCAAGCTAAGCCTTTTGTGGTATTTAACTGCAATGGTCTGGCCGCAGGGGGCGGCTGGCTGCTTGAACAGTGCCCGGGCCCCGGTTACGTATCTGAGGACAAACTTGGACTTAGGGTCAAATCATTCACTGAATAACTGGGCATCTGAAACCTTCTTCTGTCTCCGTCACATGTTGAGTTGTATACAGCACAGGCTACTAACTGCGTTGGTCAGCGCGTCTGTACGAATCCGTATAGATACTTACGGAGTGTCCGGAGGAGTGTGAACAGAATCCTTCCTCATTAGGCAATATGCCGAATAAATGCGGCCTGCCTGCCGGGTGCCCAAGTGGATGCCGTCAGGGGGTCGCTGCAGCAATGTTGACCGTCGCTCCGTGTAAGCGGTTGGGCTTGGCTTACCCAAAACATAAACACCCCATCCCCCCCAAATCTGCTGCCGACGACGATCAGAGGGAATGAAAGACCGGCCAATTGCTCTTTTCTTTTGGAAGGGCATTACTGTCAAGACAATTCCATATTCAAAACGATATTAGTGTGCCATCTCATCAGCTGTTCAACTGCTCTGAAACCTACTCCTCTCCGTTGCCTATCACCTGGGTATTCATAGCTCCGGGTCCCCTCTTCGGGCAGTCCTGTGAGACTGACTTGAACTTATCGACTCCCACCCGACAGTCACCACTCGTCGCACCATGTCTTTCTTATTTGGCCGAAACAGGGCACGGCCCAGTACTGTTGACTTGCCTAAGCAGGCCAAAGAATATGTCACGAGATTAGATGGACCATCTGGCCCGGCAAAAGTAACCAGAGCTTCCTCACCACCCTTGACCCAAGTCAAGCTGGGCAGCCTTTTCTCCCCCGGCCAGCAGCCCTCTGGAGTAAAACCATACGCATTGGGATGACAGCTGACGAGTTGGGTTCCCAACAGGCAGATGAGCTCGCCAAGACCCTCACTCAGATGAAGCTGATACTGCAGGGGACACAAGGTATATGATCTTCCGCCCTGTCTCCCCCTCCCCTTGTTCGGGAGGCTGTTCGAAGGCTGACCACCACCTCTGTAGAGACCGAAGCGAGCCCCGAGCAAGCATTCCAACTGGTCACAGGCTTGATCGAGGAGGATTTCCTGTACCTACTGGCGGTGAATCTCTGGAAGTTGCCATTCGAGGCGCGAAAGGACGCACAGTTCATCTTCAGCTCCGTATTTCGATTCCGACCGGCCACTGCTTCGCCGAAATCCGACCCCGTCGCGCTGAGCTGGGTAGTCAACAACAGGCCACAAGTCCTCATAGAGCTATGCAAAGCATACGACCACAAGGAGAGCGCGACCCCGGCGGGTACCGTACTGCGGGAGGTAATGAAGAACGAGGCGGCCGCTGCCGTAATATTGTACGATGATGGTGAAGAGCAAGGATCAAGTTCCAAGGGCATCATGGGCATTGACCAGGATAGACCCCAAACCGGCAACGGTGTATTCTGGCGGTTCTTCGGTTGGATTGACAAGAGCTCCTTCGAGGTCGCAGCGGATGCGTTCACAACGTTCAGGGCAAGCTGCCATGGCGTCACTCATATCGGGCTACGGTTACTAACTTCGGGACTAGGAAATCTTGACCAAACACAAGGACATAATTCCCAGATATCTGGCCGTCAACTTCGACATGTTCTTCGACAAGTATAATCACACCCTGGTGCAGTCCAACAGCTATGTCACGAAGCGCCAATCTATCAAGCTTCTGGGCGAGCTGCTCCTCGACCGTTCGAACTACAACATCATGACCGCGTACGTGGACAGCGGCGAGCACCTCAAGATTGTCATGAACCTTCTTCGCGACGACAGAAAGATGGTGCAGTATGAGGGCTTCCACGTTTTCAAAGTCTTTGTGGCCAACCCACACAAGTCTGTGCCCGTGCAGAAGATTCTATTGATGAATCGCGAGAAGCTGCTCACATTCTTGTCGCACTTCCTCGAAGACCGCACGGAGGACGAGCAGTTCATTGATGAGAAGGAGTTCCTCATCAAGCAGATACGCAATATGCCGTCACACCCTGTGCCGCCCCAACGATAGGTATGAAGGGGCAGCAAGAGCTCAAGCTGGGGACACAGCACCAGCGTAATCCTACTCACTCAGTGCGAACCTCGCAGTGATGGCAGAAGAAATAATGTTTACATGCGATCATTTACACTTGGGCGAAACCTTCCCGTGTACGGTGTTGGAGGCAGGTTTTGTTGTCAATGATCTGCGGCTCATGATTGATATTGATGACTGGCAGGTTTGGACGGGCTGACGAGGCGTTTTCTTGTCGCTCAGAGTATTTGAGCGACCACATCATACACAAGCATGCATTTCATACGGCGTAATGGAGATGAGGCACTGTGACCCAAGCAGGCGAACACATTTTCCCCAAGAGCATCGAGGTTGTATAGTTGGTAGGATGGCTATTGGCCATCCCGTGGCTGGCCCGAAGTGGTTGCCAAAGCTCAATTTCAAGAATGCCAGGCTCCGCTAGAAGCCAAATATATATGTTATCGACAAGGCTTATGTTTGACCGTCGTGCTGCAAGTGATACTGTGCTCCATCTCCACGAAGGCTAATTGTAAGGCACGCCTAGAGCAGCTTGCATGTCCGAGGTCACCAAAAGCACCTTTCGGCCTCATCTCATGTATCGAATTCCCTAGTCCACTTCCCGGAGGCCGGTGCAAACATACGACCACTATGCATGGTTCACCAGCCACTCTTGGTGCTTCTCCTTCCACTCGTCCCTCCACCTTGTCAGAGGAGGTCTTCCCTCGATGGCATCGCTCGCCCCCCAAAGTATCCTCTGGCGATCCTGGATAAGATAGCTGTCAGTCATCATCCCGCTCAAGAACTCATCTCTTAAAAGTTGACAAGCGAGGCAGAAACTTACAAGCTGCTCAGACACGTCATTATCAGGACACAGGACCCAGAACTGCCCCTCGCCGATCTTCTGCTCCAGGTAATCGACGACCTGCTCCGGCAACCACGCCCCGCCCGGCTTCTCGCTCGCCGCGCCGGGCCTGTGGCCCGTCATCCCCGTCCAGGTCCAGCCCGGCACGAGCAGGTGCACGCTCAGGTCCTTCTCGCCCCGCAGGTCGTACGACAGGCCCTCGGCGACCGACTTGACGGCGGCCTTGCTGGCGTTGTAGGCCGGGTTCCCCGGCGGGTTGGTGATGCCCTGCTTGGATCCCGTGATGACCACCGCGGAGGGGGAGCCCGAGGCGGCGGTGGCCTTGACGCTGGGCAGCAAGGTGCTGATGCCGTTGATGACGCCGAAGAGGTTGACGTCTATGGTCTGGCGGAAGGAGGCTGGGTCCTCCCAGGTGGACTTGGGGCCTATGCCTGCGTTGAGGGCGAGGAGGTTTACTCGGCCTGTAGGTTTGGTTAGTGACTATGTATCTAGGTAGTTTATGTTATGGGGGGTGCCCATAAGTGAGCGTTCAAGACCAACCATCAAAGTCGTTATCAACCCTGCTCTTCAGCGTCGCCCAGTCCTCCAGCTTGCTCACGTCGACCTTGATGGTGCCGACCTCGCCCCCGACGTTCTTGAAGGTCGCACCCAGCGTCTCGTCGTCCCAGTCGGCGATCAGTACCCTCATGCCGTAGGCGAAGCATTTCTTTGCCAGGGCGAGGCCGATGCCCGAGGAACCACCCGTGATGACGGCTGTGTTGCCTGCCTTGAAGACGGAAGAAGCCATTATGAGTCCTTGCGGCGTGAGATTTGGCCTGTGTGTGTTGGTTTGCCTGGTGGGAGGGGGTATATTGTCGTCGTTGAGTACACGATGGAAGGAGGTGGGGCGATATCTGAGACCCGGTGACGTCGGTGATAATGCGTTCAACAGAAGTAAACACTGCTGACCTAAGCCCGATCTGAAATGTATCAGGCTACACACACTTATCTACTCCTCCCATCATACAAAGTCTCGTTGAATTATTTGTTATAAGTATCATGGTCAATCGCTAACAGCACAACACTTAATGTTTGACAGTTAATGAAGGGAAAGTTGCTATTAGGGGATTTATTTTGTGGATACATTGCTCTCTTGTAGTCTACTCTCTTATAGACTTCCAGTTCCTACCCATATTAGCAGCATGGTTTTGCTCAGATTCGGTCGCTTTCAGTTAATCCCCTGGTGTTGAGCTTCGTCCAAAGGAAGCAATCTAGTTGGAGAGGTCAGGTGTTGCCGCCTGAACCTTGGAAGGTCCAATGCCTCACGAGTTAGCTCGAATCCGGCGTGAACGTGATTGATTATGAATGGTTCGATAAATCGAGAGATTGGTAAGCATATATTTGGATATTGGTACGTAGTAGCGCCCTTTGCTTCAGATCCGTCTCATTTTGCTGAGTGTGCCACAAATTCCCCTATTATCTTCAAGGCTATAGAAGTCCGATCCGCTCAAAATTCAGTCCGGCGATCTGCAAAGCCTCCCCTTGCATGAAACCGTGGACATACGATCCACCAATCAGTTTATATAATCCGACTTGTTCTGTCTTCCGGAAGATCAGGGGGACCCGCGAGCCTTTCACTATCCATACCGAGTCCTTCTCCCCTTTCACAGACGAAGAACCAAGACCCAAGTACCCTCTAGATGTCGAAAACAACCGCTGGTACAAAGCATGAGAGTACTGGATGTCAAATTCGGAGGCTAGCCTAGCCAGGATGTCTGGGTGTGTTGTGTTCTCGTATGTCGCATCAGCCTCGAATAGTTGTCTTGCCTCTTCTTGGGAATTCTGGGGGAGCTTCTCAAGTTTCTCGCGTAGCCACTCCGAGAAACCGGCAGCGAATCGACCAGGAGCTGGATAAAATCCCTCTTTGCTCGTGTTTTTGGCAAGCGTTCTCCAGAAAACCTCGAGGCGACTCTCTCCTGTGTGATATACTGGCTTGAGCCCACTCAGGAGCTGCAGCCATCTAGGGAAAGGCTCGCACGTATACACCTCTTCTTTAGTCTCTCCAACCTCAACGATGTTGTCGAGTCGGGAAGCTTCCACGAACAATATTCTTTCATCTTCTGAGAAACTTATTTCCCGCTTATAAGATCCCGCGGCATTGAATCGTTCGTATACAGTCATACCTAGTCCGAGTGACTCTTCCTTGCGATAGCTCCAGTCTGGAACCCAGGATGGCAAGTTCTCGAAATTCCGGAAGTCCTCGCCCTCAGCGACTGTCAACAAAGTAAGATCGGAACCTTGCTTGAGTAAGTGTACTGCCACGTCCACGTAAAGTCGAACACATTGCGGCGCGTGTAGTGAGTAATTAGGATAAAGTTTGTCCTGCGGAGACAGTGGCCCATGTATAGCCCGGTGGATGCCGAGAAGAGAGTATATCTTGTCCTCGGGCTTGAGGCATTCGTAGTTGCGACAGCGTATCAAACTTCGGAGCAAGGCCTCTGGGTGTTTGACCAGCAGGTCGGTCTTCATTGCTCCTAACCTCGCCGGGGTCTTATAGTAAGAACCTTCAAAATTGAGGCTTGTGCAAAGTGACGAGTTTAGCGTGTTCTTAGACGCTCTATTCGCCAGGTAATTTGAAGTCTTTTGGATGTGGGACCATCTGGGGGTCAGATTTCCACAAAGGACAAGCACCTTGCGAGCCAGGACACATTCCTGAATTACCCATGATCGAGTAAACCATGTCCTTGCAAGGAGCTCGAGGACAGCTTGCCAGTGAGCTGGCGTATGGCAAATTCCAAGTGGCGATGTGTACGGAGTCTCCGTCCGGAGGACCTCGAGATCGAGTGATTTTCTCTTTGCACGGGACAGTATTCCAAGTTTCTCGATTAAGCTGCAAGCCAGTGGTGTGGAGTCCTCGAGCGCCCCAAGCCATATGATGACTTTATTAGCATTTTGGTAGATATCTGACATCATGCTCACTTGCGAGGCTAGTTCGTCGGGGCTCTCCTGATCAATGCAGATCGCATCTATCCAGAAGTTGCCAGAGACGGTGCCAGCCTCGAAAGGAGACGCCGAGCTCAGCTGATTCAAGTAGTCATAAAGATTTTGGGTGACTGAGAGATGTTGGTGATTGCAGAGCTTTGGGTTTTGACATCAGCACAAGTTAAGCCCGGTGTGATCGCTTGCGACTATCGAAGTGCTTGGTTACGAAAGACGTTGCAACCCTGTTCCAAGTTTGATGTGGGAGAGTACAACACTCCCCTTAAAGTGTAACAGAGAAAGGAATGGCATCGGCATCATATTATGCAAACATGAAGGTAGGGACCAGACTCACTATCCGGTGCTTGCGCTGCTCGTTACACGAGGCGCCACCCGAGAGCATGCTCAACTCATGTCTTGTCGCGGGCCCCCAGGTATATGAAAGTGCTTCATATTTAAGTTCAGGATTTCCGAGATTCTCGAGGTGAAGATCAACCTGGATCAATCCGCCTCGGGACTTCCCTCGAAGTCTCAACAGCCGAAAATCTCCAGGATGACAGAGCTTGAGGGCGGGAGCGCTGTAATCCACAGAGGGTGTGGGAAACATTTAGGTATCAAGTGATAGTTGTGTTGCTGTGTGTAGAGCTCAGAAGCTATCGAAGGCGCAGGGCGCTTGCTATGTGCTTGTTATATTTATCCAAGTGGAGGTGACCGTTTTCAGGGGCCCATGTGCTGGCCTCATCGGCTATCTTAGGGTTAGACCCTGACTGGGTTACCACAGAGGGCTCGCGTTATGGCTGGTTCTAATGCTATCATTTCCAGAGTGCATATCCACGTTGGTATATATGCTTTTGTGGCTGTTGCTCTGGAATTCGGAGACAAGTTACCCAAATTTGGAGGGAGAGGTTGTGAGCATGAAATGTGGCTTGCGCTTGCCGAGTGTCTCGTCGGAAGTGAGGAACAAATCTTGGTCTGCTTATACGCACATCTCGGCATATGGAAGGGCAAGCCACTCTTGCGATAGTTGGCAGTTCACTCCGGTGCCCAGCCATGTTCTCGGAGGTCTGCGCATGCCATGGCCCAAGTGCCGCATGCTCGCAGGCCCGGCGCCCCCGCCTCCCCTCCTCGGAGACCAAGGCAGTTCCAGATTAATCCCCTCTGCTACTCGACAGGATATTGAAGGGTTGAGGGAGTTCGAGAAATCGACTAGGCACCTCAGCGTGATTGGATTTATCATAGGTCCAGGCCGCCACCGGGTTCAGCTCGAGGAGAATGAACCATTGCGGAGTTCTCCCCTCGGAGATATCTTGAGTCTGTCATACACTCCATCACATTGGTTGTACAGATTCCCCTCGCCAACTGAAGGATACAGAGCTTACGCCAACATCGGGATGATGGTTCGATCACATGTAATCCAAGATCCGGGCACACCAAGTACCCTACATAGGTACCTACTATATAGGTATCACTCAACTTCTCATGTGCCTAACACCAACTTCCCAAGAGTTGGGCAGCAATACCGCAGCCTGCCCTAATCATTACTTTCCCAAGCCAAGTCAAATCAAAGAGGCACTCAATCAATGCACCCGTGGACAACTATATCAGTACTTGTTTTCAACACGAGACAGAGACCGACCTTTCGGGATACGGATGGTCCCTTGTAAGTAAGGCCGTACACGATTATATGCGTTGCTTTCGTGGGCACTTGCTTATGTGTATGCAAGAGAATCCTACATACCTATGTATTGACCATTCCCGCTGTGCTGCCGTTCGCGTTGTGAATCTTCCACACAATGCCGGGTACTAGGTATTCGAAGTTCACAGCTATATCTGGCTACTTCGAGCATGACAATGAGCCAGAAGGTCCTCAGTTTCGAGCTGTATGTCGCTTCAACCTTTACCTGGGTTTCCTTGCAACTTTTCGGTACAAGAGAAAGTCTTGCTGAGTTCCGTTGGTCACTGCAGGTAACCACTTATAACCTGGGACTGCTTCATCGATACTATAGTCCAGACGGCACGCTTAATCCTATTGAGGAGTGTACCCAGTGGGATCGCTTCATGAAACAATTGGATCATCTGAACAGAGAGGGCAAAAGCAAGTACATGTTGTTTTATGTTGTTAGGCATGGCCAAGGTTATCATAACGTCAAGGAAGATGAGGTCGGAAGGGAGGATTGGGAGGTAAGTAAACCACAGGTTCTGTCATTTGGGTCAGGTTTTCATCTGCTTTTCCCTTTTTGCTGACTCTTTAGTAAAGGATCATTGGGCTCGACTTGATGGTGATGGCTCCGCTACTTGGTTTGATGCACACTTGACTGAGAAGGGCAAGGAACAGGCTGCCGCCATCAACACCTTTCTGAGGACCTCAGTGGTAGAAAATGGGCTTCCAGTTCCAATGCGGCACTATACAAGTCCATTGAGTCGTTGCCTCGAGACAACAAGAATTGCTTTTGCCGATTTGGAAACTGCCAGCATCAAGGAAAAGCCAGAGACCGTCATCAAGGAAGATCTCAGGGAGCGGTTGGGGATCCACACCTGTGACCGGCGCCGTACGAGAAGTTGGATTCATGAGAACTACCCAGACTATAACATAGATGCCGGCTTCACTGAGAATGATGAGCTTTGGAAACCAGATAGACGGGAGTCATTGGACGAGCATACTCTGCGGATCAACAACCTTCTGACGGATATTTTCGAGGACAACCCCGGGCCTGTGGTCTCCCTTTCTACCCATGCTGGAACCATCGGGGCCTTGTACGCTGCTACCGGTCATAGGGAGGTCAGGGTTGCTACTGGAGTGGTGGTGCCTGTATTGGTCAAAGCTGATCTCGAGGGCTGACGGCCAGTCTGACGGCCAGTCTCAATTTTGCCCAAGTGTCCATGTACCTAGCTAGGGGTCTTTGAAGATTAGGAGGCTTTCAATTCTCGAAATCTAGAATTAATCTAATCGTCAATTCAGCCGCTCTGTTCAGGACTTTCTTGAGTGATTGGCCGAACACCGTGACGACCCAGGTGCCCGACGGGTGCTTTTGATGCCATCCCTAACCACAACACGGGCACTTGCTGCAGAAACAACAATTTCAATAGGCATGTATTTGAGTCGTACGTACGTAGTATACTTGATTATCAATGATTTCGCTCCGTGTTGACATGGCTTATAGCCGGGCATCTTGAAAAGGAGACGTCCGTCTGGCTCAGCTACATACATAGTAGGTGATGTAGAACGATAACTCGTAGACTTCTTCGTGACTGAGCAACTTCCCTCCCAGTCGTCTCCGTCAATTTGACAGGATACTGTACAGTCTCACTCATGATCCGGCTTTCAAGTGTGTTTGTTTATTTTTATTCCGTTGCAGTGGAACAGAACAAGGGCCGGCTTGGCACGTGCGAGGGAACGGCGGCGCCCCCTGAGGGCCGCCTTGTGCTACGGCTTGTGTTACGCCGTTCCAAGCAAAAGCACTGAAATGGCGATACCTTCACCGAAGGGCCTTCGGCGCCTTCGGCGCTTCCCGGCGCGTTCTTTTGGCTACCTAAGAGCACGTCTTTGCCCAGTATCTAGTTCCATAGCATCATCCAATGCACTTCAACCCTTGTCATACCTACCTTTCCAGCTTCGCTCTGGTGCTAATCCATGGATAATATCAATGATGCTCGTGTTAGCACCCTTTGATCAACCCAATCAACCCTCGGGTGTTTGATAAGGGGTATAATGGTTTACTTATGTACTCAATTGAGGAACTCAAACAATGAACCTTGCGCTAAAAGTACTTCCACCTATACGACGACTGCCGAGACTCAAGAGTTATCAGTCGTCAAGCCCACGAAAACCACCAGCACGGCAGCATATGCCGCAGTGGCCGAGAGAACGTCCATTGGCTTCTCCAGCCTGTTAACAACTACGAGTCCAAAGACAGCCACGCACACAGTCGTTGTGATGAGACCCGTATACAGTGTCTCGTGGAGTACCATCAGCCACATAGGACCTAGTAATAGGACCGCTCCAGCAATGGCCAACAAGAGACGGTCATGGGATTCCTTGAGCAACAAGGCCTTCGTCGTGCTGCGTCGTGTTTCCCCTATCGGCCTGCTATCAGTCTCCCATGGACCGACTGGGGTTGTTTTGCTCACTCCTTCGAGCTCGTCGTAGCCTCCAAGGACCTTTTTGATGACCTTTCTCGTGACGTAGCGGTCTATGTGGCGCTCGCCGGTGGCTAGGAAGTTATCACGCGGCCGTTTGCTATATTCCCTCATATAATCGTAGTCTCTTAGAGCTTGGACTGGTACAATGTCAAACCTCATGGCAAGATGAACGCAGCGACGTGGTATAGCGACTTACTATATGCAGCTAGGATCTCCTCCCATTTACGCGACTCCCTTTTCGTGCTATACATGGTCACCGCGTGTCTGACTAGTTCGATCTGCAGCTTGCGCAGGTGCATCCTTTGCATTTCAGCGAAGCTGACGCGGAAAATTCGCTGCGGCGATTGGGAACCTTCGTCTCGCTTTTCATAACTTTTGTCCCAGCTGGCTCTCATGAAGCTCGGAGCCCATCGCCGAAGTCCCTTCCCAGGGTTGGTTGACAGAGGCCCAACCTCCTCAATCAAATTGGGCCTATGATGGTCCACGACCCATCTTCCCGGATGTTCAGGGTCAAGGACAACGGTGCCTTGGCGTGCACGTTTATTCCTCGATCTCTTGCCTGAATAGAGGTCACAGAGCGCTTTCTGTATTGTAGCCCTGAGCGATGATGGCCGCTGGCCGCTGGCCGCTGGCACTTGCAGACCAGGGTTCGCACTTTCGGTCTTTATTGGGCGAGTATTCGCACCTTGTACCGGGCCAACAATACCGTCTAGCGTCGCAGAGCTGGTGGAACGGGGTTGATTTTCTCGGGAGTATCTTTTCCCCAGCCGGCGGACGGAGCTGTCTGTCGCCTGTGAGCTGGCCCGGCTCAGTGGCCGCGCAGAGCTATATGTCGCCTTCGAGCTGGCTCGGCTAGATGGCCGTGCAGATCTGTTTGTCGCCTTCGAGCTGGCCCGGCTCAGTGGCCGCGCAGAGCTATATGTCGCCTTCGAGCTGGCTCGGCTAGATGGCCGTGCAGATCTGTTTGTCGCCTGCGAGCTGGCTCGGGTCAATGGCTGCGCAGGTCTGTGAGTCCACAAGCCAGCTGGCACCTGTTCAGATTTCTGGCTAGTGCCGAAATCATCTGGTTCAACTGAGCAGAGGTCAGCTTACAACAAAGTAACTGATATAGTCGCAAAATAGGGTGGGTACGAGAAGGCACATACCAGTGACACCGCCAAATGGTTCCGTTGTCGGTTGGGGGGAGGCATGGCTCGCCATTGTATTGGAGGTCGCCCGTACCACGTTCTGGCATCAATCATGAAGCCCTGGTATGATGAGCCGAGCAACAGCAGTGTTCTGGCTGAGAGGACACTGAAATATGTGAGGTATCAATGTAAAAATTGCACATTGTATGCATGCAGTTCTGAAGACCAGTGATTGGAACGCCCGAGAAAGTACATGTCATAGGGAAGGGACTGCGTGACCTGTATTACAATTCGCCATGGGAACAACCAATAAAACGTCCCTTCAAGATTTCTCCTATCACTTGTAATCCTGTGGATGTGGCTACTTTGGCAACCCCCTTGGCGTCCCGAATGAGGAAGACGACCCGACGCTGAGTAGCGAGCAGAAGCAGCCACTCTGACCTAGAACGAATCTTGGGAGTTGATACTTAATGAAAGTACGAGGCCTCATAACACAAGGTTGAAGCCACGGCGCCAGCCTTCCAGTTCCACAACATGCTTGGCATTGTAGCTGAGACGTTGGCTCTAGGGTAGCAGGGGGGAAAGGACCCTCAGGTTGGGCCAAACGGCAAAGATCAGAATGAGAATACGAATAACCTACATATATGACCTGCTCCCGCTTCTTTCTCTTAGTCGCTTAATCAGAAACCCCAATACATACCACAAGGGTATGTAACTTTCTATTCACGGACTGCAGGGAAGATCATACTATTGTATACATCCTTTGGTCCCTGACAATTGCCGAGCCTTCTTCTTGGAGAACTTCAGCATAATACATAATGGTGTTGAAGGGCGGAGGATTACGGAGGATTTGTAATCTCTGGCCAATATCAGTCGTACATGTGTCAGCCGCAGCATGCAGTGAGACCTCCAGCACCTGAGGCACCCCTCATCGCTAAGACCGAAGCCGCAGGATCACCAGTCCTTGCAGAGGTAATTAAAACCTGCTTAATGGAAAGTCGGTGACCTCGGGAGTGAGGGGATCGGTCAGGCAAGAATACCCTAGGCATCGTAGCCGCACCTATGAAATGGTCTCTCGTACATGATTTCCCTTGTCAGTACGGTAGAGAAACAGCACCTGGTACACCGGCGAGGCGTAGGTATTATGAGAGGGTCCGAAGTTGCTCAAGCCAAGGCCCCCGGGGAAATGCTGGAGTTGAGCTGTAATTACTCGCCTTGCTGCGCAGCCTACAGATTATACTATAAAGAAGGACTACCATCCGCTCGGATCTGACCGAGTGAGAAACTCCTCCCACCTAGTACGCCTTTCGAGCCTTCAAATAGAAGCTGGACGGCAAGTAAGTTGGGTTTTCATTGGTGTCAAAAACCTCTGAGGCAGGAGGAACGAAAGATGACAACTGCATTGATACCTACTATGTAGCCTAGGGTAACCTTGGAGCTGCCTTGACACCCCTCTGAAGTTTTTTTCTTTTTATAATCACGAACCACTCCTTTGGATGAACCTATTGGGGGATCTGCTACAATTCGCGAAGAATCTCGACCGGTAACATAGGGAGCGCTGGATGTCGCTCGAGCATATCAATAATGGGTGTAGAACCTCCTCCTTCCCCTGCCCAGGTGCTGTTTTGATGATATATCCTCATTGAGAGCATTATTCAGTTATGTATTTTCGTAGTGCAGCGATGAAGAAAGGGGAAATGAGCACGACGCTGACTTCTCACAGACTAATCAGACCATCATCGTACCGACCACTCGACCTGTCACGATGCCAGGTGATTGTGGACCCAACACCAAGCACCGGCTTTGCGTCACCCTGTCCATCTCCGGCACATTGACGATCGAGTTCCCGCATAGGAAATGGGCAACGACCTTCTCGAAATTCTTGAAGCGGAGCACCTACCATCAAGGCTGCAACCCACGTATACGCGGCCGCAGGAACGACCACGTCCGTCTGGACCTCCTGCCAAAGAAGACGCACATCGACCGCGTGCAGTTCCGGGGGGAGGGCGACCATCTCACTTTCAAGTTCGACAAGGAGCAATCGGCGCAAGACTGGTGTGAGGGCTCAGGACTGTGGAGTATCTCCAAGGATGGGGGTCATGAGCTGCAGGTGACGCTCCCATTGTGTTGGACCCATCAATATTTCGAAGCCTGTATCATGAGTGTGAGCAGCAGCACTAGAAGTAGGGACAGCAGTGCGGGAGCTGCCAGCGTAAAGTCCGAAGACGTCGTCGAATCGTCTGGTCCATCATATGCTCCTGATGATTAAGACTTCGGGGCTGGTAAGAAGAGACTGTGATTATTATAGTGTATTTCCCTTGGTTGTCTGTTTAATTACCTCCTACTCTTGAGGGATGCTTTCCAAGGAGGTATTGCATCTTATGTAGTGAGTAAACGAGCCAGCTACTATTTCCTTCCCTTTCCTTCAAGTTTTCTGCTCTCAGCAACACACAGTGGAATTCACTTTAACACTATTATATTGGCTGCCTTCAACTGATATTTACCCATCGCTCGGCTTCGAACCTCTTGAGCTTCAGGACGTTCAATGTTGCAGGAGATTCGGAGGTAAAATAAAATATGCAAGAAACACGTCAAGCGAAATGCCGATTATTCGAGTTTTATCCCCCCACCTACGAGGCCATTTACGATGAGTGGTTGCTTTCATAGATACTGACTTATGCATATTTGGGCTGTGTGTATTGACTATCTGACATCTGGAGCATCCCCTCTGCTTCATAGATCCAACGTTTGCTTTGTGAATCTTCTACACAATATCATATTGGCGACTTCGAGCATGACAACAGGCCAGAAATGTATCGGCTTCTAGGCCGTCCTACCATAGACCTGGAGATCCTTTGCAACTTGGTTGTAAAGAAGACGTCTGCTGGTCTCCGCTGGTCACCGCAGGTAACTAACTACTTATGTATCATTGGAACAACTTCGCTAAAGAGCGGTATATAGCTGTTGTAGACGACTCAGCAGAAGAATGGTGCCATGGTGACCTATGATTTTCTACCCTAGGGTAGATTTCGAAATCGGAGTATCCTATGAATGTAGAGCAGTTAGCAGTATTTGACTCGGCAACCAGCGTTAAGGCCTACATATATTATCTCTATGCTTCTCACTGTACACTGTGCACCACAATCCCCCAGTGCCGAAGGAAACGTGCACCTATATACAGACTTCAGAAGACTAGACTACCACGATTCCGAACCTGGCATGTAAGCGGCCTTATGTATATATCCACGGTGTTCTCCAATACCCTATTCATAGAGTGTCCCCGGGACCCGTTGTCTGCCCTAGCAAAGTGATGACATTCCACAGCTAGAATAAAGAAGAAAAAAGAAGAAAAGCTTCTTATCACCTTTCACCTATTTCTTTACAGGCTGCATATCACTCAGTCGGCTGATCTCCCCGGTTTATTGTTTTCAAGTCTTCGAAAGCGTAGTGTCGATGTCCAGTAGGGCAGAGTAGCGGTTCGAAAGTAGACTCTTCGAGGACCCGACTCTAGACCGAGTTGGATATCATAGTTTTTCAGCACGGTTGTAAGGCAAAGCTTCATAATGAAGGATGCGTAGAATTTTCCTGGACTGCACCGGGGTTAGCATTTACGCTATCTAGACTCAGATCGCTGGGTCACCTGGCGAACAAGGTGAAGACATGAATAAGCACTTACCAAGTATGACCTCCCAAGCCCCAAAGTGGATAATGGGAATCCGAGTCCGTAAATCTGCTTGTATTACGGACGGTATTGACTCCGTCTCCCCCACTCTGGCGAATCGAATCCATGAACCTCCATGCGAAGAACCT
The DNA here is from genome assembly GCA_003795295.1 of Cytospora leucostoma. Taxonomy (NCBI): domain Eukaryota; kingdom Fungi; phylum Ascomycota; class Sordariomycetes; order Diaporthales; family Cytosporaceae; genus Cytospora; species Cytospora leucostoma. The sequence goes on along the minus strand of LKEB01000028.1, from coordinate 294,237 downwards.
CTCAGCGTTTGGATATATCGCCTCATCCCGCATGATCGCAATCATTGGAACGCAGAGGACATCTCCTGCTGGAATATGGATGCCGTCTTTGAACGTGAAGGGCTGCATGACTTTTCGCCGCACAGAAATAGCGTCAGAGGGACGCAGGCGAGAGGATTCCTTCATGAAGGCATCGAGCAGGGGGAGGTTCTCAAGGGCTGAGGCTGATCCCTGACCTGCGGCCTCAAGGTCACCGGAGACGTGGCGCCCAGGAGCTGAGGTCGAAAGCTCCCGTCTCAGCGTTTCGATGTATTCTGGATGCTCGCACAGGTTCTCCAGTGCGTAGATAAGTGTGAGCACGGGTTGATGGACGGAAGCGAACCACATGCCGAGAAGGACCTGCACGATGCGGCTGGCGGTCCACTCCTGCTTGCGGCTGTTGGCGTCCACGAAGAATTGGACACAATCAACTGGCTTAGGGGAGCCCGAGCCCGAGACACCAGTCCTTGCCCGGCGCAGTCGTTCTTCCACCACCGGTGTCAGGTGCTTGATGATAGTCTTCGACGCTCTGTGATTCCGCATGAGGAGTCGTGAAACAAGTGGATGTATGATTGATGGTGTCCATCGGAGAATTTCCGCCGTGGAGAGCAGATCGTTAATAAAAGAATGGACAGAGTCGTGAAACTCGGTGTTTTCCACCAGCTCCGCACCAAAGTAGACCCTGGCATTAGCAGTTGTAATGAGCCTCCTCGCCATGGTCCAGCTTGGCAGAGTTGTCCATCCTTCGTGGTCACGATCGCCGCTGCTGATCTGCTTCTCGAAGACGGAAGATACTATGCCCGACAGCGGAGCATACAGATCCGCGATACGAGAGGTCAAAACAACACGGAGCACCCGGTGGTGGACAGTACCGTTTGCGGTGCCGTTGTCCTTCACCTCAAGGCCGCCCATGGTGTAATCGGGTCTGAGCATCTAGACAGGTGCGTTCAGTCTCAACCTTTGCTGCTTGCCGGGCGCTGACATGAAACAGATTTACTCACATCGTTGGCCCAGGCATGGAGAGATAGCTGGTCCTTCGACGAGGCTTTCAACTCATTTATGTGCTGCTCTGACGAGACATGTACATAAGTTGTTTCCGGCGTCAGTATACTGTACGGTACACCAGGTGTCTACTTTTTTCTTCCAGTCAGATTCAAGGCACCCATGGTCAATCAATGGAGCAGGACTTCGCATACATAGTTCTGAAGGATGATGTCGGGCCCGGCCCAAAGGTATGTCAGGCCTGGCAACCATCTTCCCAGCCACGTTGAATATTTTGCAGGTTTCACGCCTTCATGATGCTATTGACTATGTCAGAATGCATTTGAATTCTGAGAGCCAAGGGCTTAGCTCACCTGTAAATCCCAACGTTCCATGTAGAGTTCATGGACTATCCAGACAGCAAATATATAACCCAGTAATCCAGCAATGGAGAAGAGGCATAGCATGAAAATATTCGGTTGCAGAATGGCTGAGAGTAACGACATGATTTTGATGTTGTACATCCCCATGAACAGCTGTAACATTCGAAACGTGAGCAATTGCGGGAGACACTGCCACCAACACAATCCATCCCATCACCTTTCCATCTTATATCTATTTTCGCTGCCATCTGCGAGCACTTTACGGTATTTGCGATATTCGTTTGCCGGTTCATGATCGCGTTTAGAACATATCTCTGCGATGTGATCAACGATTCCTGGGGGAGGAGGGTCAACCAGGAGTATCCCGGTCGGTCTCATTCAGCTACACTACCTGAGTACACAAATAGATCTCCTTCTCTCACCCACTGAGAGGCATGTATACGTATCCAATATACACTAGATGATACCACGTACCTCGTACCGTTGTCCTCGCTATCTAAAGTGGTGGTGGTGGCTTGTGTGGCTTGATGACAAAACGGTACCGTTACAGTCAGAGCGTGTCGGAGAAATCATTACACCAGAGGTGTATTGGGGGCCATCGACGCCCCGCCCGATCTAAGGACTCGGATCCTCGCTTACTGCTTTTGCCCTATACTATAGACTATAGTATATGATAATCTTTCGCGTGGATGGTATTAGTACCTGGGGGCGGCTACCAAGTGGTTCTACAGGATATTCAGGCAACTACTATCACATCACCCATTGCTACTGCTATCACGCTGTATAACACAGTATTTTCGACGCTGAAAGATGCATGTTATAACCGATGGCTATATTAGGCAACGAAGTACTCGCGTTTGTGGCTTACAGGGATTGCAGCTACAATATGGATGCCTATTGCCACTTCAATATGCTGAACTTCAAGGTGTGCTATGTCTGACCTGCATACACCTCGTATGCCCAATGCCGTCAAGTCTTAGCTTCTCAAGGTCGTGGTCAAGAACCTTGGAAGATTCATGTTGGGGGCTAACGGGGCGGGCTGACATCTGGACTGTCAGGGTGGCGTCCCACGGGGTAACATCGTCGTCCAGAAGTTCAAAATCTTCAGCGTGCAGCGCGCCCCATTACTGTAGGATTTTAGGTTGTTTGAGCTACTTCGGTACATACCTGCAAATGCGCCTTTTCGCCCCTTCCCCCCTCTTTTTCCAGTGCCATCACTGGCTGAAGCCCCTGCTCAAGATCTAGCAGCGAATATGCCGAGATCTGTAAGCGCGGGAGGCAAACGGTTGGGGAGGGTGGGGGAGGTAATAAGACAGTTTCACTGGTCGTACTATGTATCCTGAGAAAGGTCATGAGAAGGGTGGCCGTGTCTCAGTCCTCCGTAGAACCTTGAACTATTATTGACGGTGGAAATGGCTTGCTACTGAACGAAGCACAATCTGGCATCGCGATTGTAAAGCTGCAACTTTTCTATGTACCTCCGTAGCTTTTCAAGCGCATAGCTCTGAACAAAAACCAACGTTTGAAGTTCCTGCTGCCCAAATGCCCTCAGGCTGTTTTCTTGGCCTCTTCAGTTTTCTTCGCTTCCTCAACAAACCATTTGCTACATTGCTCAAGCCCTTCGTAGATACCCACCTTCGGCTTGTAGCCGAGAATTCGCTTGGCTTTGTCACACTTGAGGGTGCGTGTAATGGTGCTCAAGTGAACGGCTTCCCTGGTGATTGGAGCTTGCTTCTTGCCAAAGGAGAAGATCCAAGTGCTCCACTCGCTCACTGTAGCTACCAGCATGGCAATCCAGTAAGGAACGACTCTGATGTCCTCCTGCTTGACAGGCAGGCCAACGGAGGCAGCAATGGCTCGATTGAATTCCCAGAAGGGGACCCGCTCGTCGTTGGTGATGATGAAAGCCTGGCCATCAACCCGCCTCTCCGGAGGTGGAGCAGCCTTGCCATATGCGTCGACCAGGGCATGGGCGGCGAGGAGATGAGCGTCCACCAGGTTGGAGATATACGTGACATCGTAGAGGTTCTTTCCCGGCCCGATCTGCGCATTTGCCCTTCCAGCTCGGGCCTGGGCGATGACCTTGCCCAGGAAGCCGAAGTCACGCGCTCCGAAGGCAGTAGCGGGACGGATGGATGCTGTTAACAAGGAAGAATCTCCATCCTGGCGGTTTGCTGCGAGGATCTCGTCTTCGGCCTCGACTTTGGTCAGGGTGTATACCCGCTTCTGGGCTGGGTATCGAAGGACCGGCAGCGACTCGTCGGCATCGACCAGTTCGCTGACGTTATCGTGGATAGCCGAGGATGTTGAGGTGTAGACAAAGGCCTTTACAGACTTTATCTTTTTAGCCGCATGAAGGAGATTCTTGGCGCCGTCGACGTTCACGCTGCGGAACCGAGCTGGGTTCAGAACAAGCGGGTTTGGAGACGCAACGTGGAAGACGGTCTGGGGCTGGGTCTTAAGAAAGATAGACTCTACGTCCGCAGAAGATGTGATATCGACACTGTGGTAATGGATACCAGGAACTTGGTTCCTTGTAGTGTCCAAGTCAATAACATGAATTTTGTAGTTGGGATTTTCTGCGAGGAGGCCTTCGGCCAGATGAGAGCCAACGAACCCACATCCACCGGTGATGATGACGGGACTGAGGTCCGAAGAGGTGAGTTGGCCCGACATGGTGACTATGTGGCAAGAACCAATGCTGAGCTGCCAGAAGATGTGTCCTCAAGTTGGCGCGACTGTCCGTTTGCTAAGAAGCTTGCGCAATACTTGAAGGTTAAGAATGAAGTGGGTGGGTGTTCTTCACGGCAGGAAATGAGACAACAAATGCTCACTCGTGTTGGTGACACAAACAGGAGCGTCTGTGCATCTTGCGTTGGTTGGAACGTCAATCTACTATGTATCACCCAATCACGTAGTAGGTACAGTAGTACCTACTCGGATAACTTTAGATTGCAAATCGTGATGACTTATGTCCACCTGTAATCAACCTTGTAACGACAATATTCAAATATCGAGAACTTGGCTCTATTTTTGTATGTGTGCGTATGTACAGTACTCTTATACCGGGGCCAGTACCAAAGAACTGCGGGTATCCCACTTCCCCAAGGGTTCCGATGCGAACTCGGCTGACAGAAGGCTGGTCACGCCGTCTCTGTTCGGACTGCTGTTGGCCCCCAAAATTGAACCATGGGCGATGAGCTTCAAAGTTGGCTGCATGTGCAAGTATTATCTACCTACTTAAGTAGGTACCTACAGCAGCCGAATCTTACAACGGCTGAAAATAACGCCTTGGCGCGGCACGGGACAAGGCGGCATGAGACACAGCAGCACGAGCTTTGGACGTCCCACCCAGGGCAGCATCGGTCTTCGCTTGTCAGCCAGTCAGCTCGGTGGGTAGCACCTGTGACAGCCAACGCACGGACCACCGTGAGCTATAGCGGCGATCTTCGCCGCGTTCAGTTAACTTCAGACTCGGAACCAACCAACCACGAATGCACGAAGATATCCTCACACTACCGGTCTCAGTCTCAAAGAGTCTATTCATTGATGCACCTCTGGGACGAAAAGAACGTGGCGCTCCCTGCAAATATCCCTTTAGATGGGATGCTATTGGCAGCAGGCATATTCACCGGTCCTGTGTTCCCAAGGGTTCTTACGGGCTTCAAATCGGAACCATGATTGGTCGATACCCAGGCTGCTGCCGATAGCCACAATAGACCTAATCCAAGTGCACTCCCTGCTTGTGCACAGAAACCACCCATTCGCATGCCGTTGGACGGTGCTGATCGTGGCACGAATAAAGCCAAAACCTAGCTCACGGGGATGTACCAAAATTTGTAAATGTCACTTTGAGTGGGCTTCCAATGCATGTGGCGAACCCAACAGGCTGGCGGCTCGCCGGCATGCGCAGATATGGGATGGAGTCATCATAGGTCCGGTAACAATTTTCGTCAATGTACATGTAATAGAGACGCATGAGATGATGCTCGCAGCTCTGTGTCGATGGTCCTTGCGCGTAGGCTTGATCCTACTGGAACCCTGAGATCATGGATGTAAGCTTCTCACGTTGCGCTGTTAGTTCCCAAAGGTAGGTAAGCAAGGTATTACTCAAGTGCTCTCTACCTTCCGCAGATATCCCGTTGCTGCCATATTCACATCATCCACCGGGCTTAAGAGTGAAACTTTTTGAAATTCCCTGAATATCTCGCAAAAGCAGCTCTTACGGCGCCCAATTCCCTACTCTTTGAGAGAAACAAACACCTCTCTGCCAACATGTCTTCAGGCACTTCTTCGTCCGGCTACTCGTTGGACAAGATCCCAGTCCAACAGCCTCCGGCCGGCCAGACATCCAATTTCGTGAACCCTCCATCCCTTGGCCCAGAGGTCATCACTGTAGACGCTGTCTTCACTTCTATCATGCTCGTTATAGTAATGCTCCGTACTTTTGTACGCTGGAAATGGGTCCAGGTTTGGGAGTTGAGTGACTGTGAGTACGATCATACTCTGCACGCACAAGCCTTCTGGATATGACAAAGTTTATGCTGATGTATGCTTGCATAGATGCGTGCATCATCGCTGCTGTGAGTGTTGCATCACATTTGGTATACAGACGATGAGGCTGGTACTAAAGGCTCGCAGATTGGATCGGTGGCACACATGGCTATGGATACTTCAGGTACACCTCGCACTTTGAAGCCGGCCTTTCTCGCAATACTGATCTTTCTTTCTTCTTCTTTTGCTCAGGAATCAAGGAAGCCGGTTATGGTCGACATATGTGGGACGTGCCAGTATCCTGGGTTCTCAATAACAGGAACGTCAGGGTGAGTCTGTAATATCACTCCCGAGGTCTTTTCAAGTGATCTCATCGTTGACCTCTGATATAAATAGCTCATGTCCTCGAATGGCATAATTTTCCCCATTACAATCTTCTTCGCCAAAGCTTCCATTCTGCTCTTGTATCTTCGAATATTCGGCGTCAACAGGTGGTTACGAACGACCATATACATCGGAATAACTCTGCTGGCTATCTTTTACACCGCTATGGCATGTGCCGGGATAGTTGGGGTTGTCCAGTGCGTCGGCCTTGCAGCGGCTTCCATCCAATTCTGCAGTGACATCGGCGGCCCGATTCAGCTCGCCCAGTCGGCTTTCAACGTTATAACGGATGTCTGGATACTGATACTGCCTATGCCGCTCGTGCTGAAATTGCAGATGCCTCGAGCGCGGAAGATCGGTCTGTTGGCCGTGTTTGCGGTTGGATCAGTGTAAGTGCACATTCCATCACTTCAATGTTATCTATGCGTGCACATTAGTTCGCAGTCAAGCTAGATTTAACATGTGCAGTGCCTGTGGAGCGAGCATGACCCGTCTCATAGAGTTCGCTATTCGATACCACAGCAAGGACAATTTTTGGGATCACGCAATCGACTCTGAGGTCAGGTAAGTTTGTTATGGCTTTCCAGTACCATTCCTTCAGTGCGCCGGTTCGGTTAAGCTGACATAAAGAAAATTGTTCAGCGCTATCGAGATGAACATCGCTATCATGGTGTCGTGCGCGACCAGCCTACCACAATTCCTTGCAAGGATGAATACGCACTTGCAATCAACAGCTTCTTCACTGCGAAGACGACTCGTATCCTTGGTATCGTCTGAGAACGTGTCGAGCAAGCCCAATAATGAGATTCGCATGGAAAGCTGGGAACTGGATTCGTTTTGCGAATTGCGAGATTCCACAGCACCTGTAGTGGTAGTATCGTCCACTACTTGGGTTCGTTCAGCGCAGAAGTTGCCTTCTCAGGGTTGTGAGCCTGGGGATGTTGAACAACGGGGTCGTTTCGATGGACACACTACATAGATACCCTTGTGTACGTCGAGGGAGCTTCGTACAGTGAGTGTATATTGCACAGGAAAACAACATCCGAGAGCGGTAACCTCAGCGGGTAGCTGCCTGTGATATGGTGAAAAACGAAGAGGAAGCATCTCTGTGATTCTGCATATACATACGTAAGTTCTGTTTTGTGGCCACAACAACAGGATGGGCCGGACGTTGCGAGCACATATTATTACTTCTACTTAGTATGGAGGAATGGCACATGTGCATTAGACATTTAGTCAGGTCTCCGGATTGAATTTGCAGTGCTTTACTGAGATGCTTACCATGTATGCAATTGAGTGGTCTATGGGGATCTGTTGCAGCACACAGCAACGTAGGTCCGCTTCAAATTCTCAGTTTCTTCTGAGCGTCGTCATTTATTCTCTTGCTCTTTAGCTACGATTCCAACTTCTCGTGACATTCCTGTCACAATAAGGCTCGTTTGAGCTGCAGATACTGGGATCAACAAAATCTTCTGGACGCTCACAAACAAGTATCAGCTTCGTCTTGTTATCATTCACCTTACTTTTTTTTGGAACGTTGGAAGCTTTCAAACCTAGCTCACCACAAAAACTACAAAATGAGCAAACTACACTTATTCTCATGCTCACGCTGCTTGTATCGTATATTTACCTAAAGCTACGACACAAGAGGCTGCATCAGTCTGCTCATCTCCCCAAATGCCGCCTTCAATCATATTCGGACACCACAGATAATCGATGAATCTTATCAAACGACTTCCCCCGAAAGCCCACCCAGGTATTTGATGCCCAACACAACGTGAAGACAGCAAGATTTGACTTTGAAGTGCCTAGGTCTCGCCTTTGCAGCCATGCATGAATCTTTGGGCCATCCTCCAGCCATGCTGGTGCATCTGAGGCCTGTGTCATCACCAATGCTCGTTGTGGCAACTCGCGGAACAGATTGTAAAGACCTCGTAACAGTTCCCCCACAGCCCTCCAAAGGTTCCAGAAATATGGGACCATATGGTGTATCTCACTGGGCCAAGAGCAATCGTATCATCGTCGGTAAGCCACACTCAAACCTGCAAAGGCCAGCTTTGCCAACCTCTTCGTAGGTGCTGATCTCTACTTGCTTCATAACCTAGGGTACCTAGGTAGCATAGGGAGAGGAGTGGAAGGCCCTGCGAGAGAGATTCAATCCAGGATTTGCTACGCAGCATCTGTTGACTCAAATGCCGCCCATCGTAAACAGGACCAGAATCTTTGGTAATCGTCTCGAGTCCTTCGCCTCAAAGCCAAGAAGAGTTCTCCCTTCAGGATCTGGCCACGGATTTTAGCTTCGATGTAATAGGCACCTTGGTGCTTGATGTCGACATGGTATGTACTGGCGAAGATGCGGCACCTGGGCAGAGATGTCTGACACTCGATGGCTGATGACGTTGCCGATAGGGTGCTCAAACCAAGAACCCAGCGAAGTCCATCCGCGTATTTCGTGAGCTTATCGAAACGTACACCCGCGAGCAGATTGATCTCCCGTGGTGGTGTACTCCCCGACTGGAGTGGACGCGAACTCGTCTTGTTAAGTAGCTTCGAAACATTTTAAGGGTTATTGTTCGAGAGAAGTTTGCCGAGACCCAGCAAGAGATTGGCACTCATGGTCACAGCATCCTGTCTATGAGTCTTCAAAACCTAGAGAGCCTCTCAGAGCATGCTATCGAGGCCACGTGCGACCAACTGAGCACTTTCATATTCGCTGGTCACGACAGTACGAGCACTACCATCGCTCTTTGGCCCTGATTGCAGTCCGGAAGCTATAGCTACTCACCTTCTCGCAGAGGACGCGGATAAGTTGGTTTACAACATGCCACATACGTCAGCCGTCCTCAAGGAAACTCTGCGTTTATGGCCCCCAGGTGCAACCGCACGCATGACACAGCCAGGGGACGGACTACAACTGACCATGGAAAGCGGGGGCCTGGATAGAGTCCTCAACGTCGACGGGATCATGCTCCGTCCTCTTCAACAAGCAATCCACAGGGACCCTGCCGTCTTTGGAGACAACGCCAATGCCTTCGTCCCAGAACGTTGGCTGGGACTTGGCGCAGAGAAGGTTCCTGCGGGCGCGTGGCGGCCATTTGAGAGGGGCCCTCGCAATTGCATCGGTCAGGAGCTAGCTATGATCCAGGCTCGCGTGGTCATCGCCATGGTAGCGAGACGACTCGACTTTGTCAAGGTCGGTATAGGAGCTCTTACTCTTGACAGTGCCACTGGGAAGCCTATCCTGGGAAAGAATGGCCAGCACAAAGTCACTGAGGAGCTCTATCAGGTCCGTCCCCCCTACCAGCTGGTCTTTCAATGCTGCCTAGTCTACGAGTTCGAATGACTGACTAGCAATCTTGCAATGTTCCCCAGGCGAGGCAAGTGACGGCCAAGCCGATCGATGGAATGACCATGCGAGTAAAGCACGCGACATAAATGACAGGAAGCGAAGTTGGCAGGGCAAAGGCGCTATACCATCTTGCGAAGACCGCTTCTCAGAGCGAGAGTCGCTTCAGCGTGCTGGAAGCGTATATTGCAGGGTGAGTATGGCGCAGGACTTCGACGAGAGGACGGTACCGGAGATCTTTGCTACGACGGGTGATTATTTTGGTTGTCAGAACTGGTCTTTGAGCGAGAGGCTAAGTAGGTACCTATCAATATCGGGCTTCAGCATTTCGTCAACCTACACAACATACTTTGGCCTGAGACCCTGATCTCTATAACTGTCCACACAAAGAAACTGGCGATCCTGCATTGAGGCGTCGACATGAACCTCGGAACTCGTGTGCGGCAGATATGATAGCCCAAGAGAACCCTTGGGAAGCAACAGCGGATTTCTCGGTCATAGAGTGAGGATATCAAGAGACTTGAAGTGTGAGCATCCATCCCCTTCCTGGCTGAAGCCATCTAGAGCTGCACCAGCCCGCGTTGCAACAGGCACCTGGGGTGCTCCTGAGGTCAACTAAATCCATATAGCCTCGAAGTCCACATAATCACATGCAGCGCTGGCACATAAATAGTAGGGAGGAATTTCCGCAGATAACCTGGCGCACATAGGTTTTTTTTGGAGCGGTGAAGTGTACGTAACCTACAGGCTATCGTTTTGGACTTTGAGCGTCCGGGTTGAAACTCCAGCCTCGGAGACCTGAGAAGAGAACTATGCTCTCCCAAACAGTCACCCCCACCCTAATTCCGTTACCTTTGTATGAAAGATGATTACATCTGACATACCTCATATCGTTGAATGGGACGCATCAGATACGGGTGGGCGGGCTGGGCCGTAAATCCGTTGCCGCTCGGTCTTTTGGCACTTTATCCACATGAATTGCCCGGGCTGCCCGGCGCAGCCTTCGATACCTTCACCAGAAACTTCCATGACCACCACCTACAGTCCCCGGCTGCTTGTATGACGTAACGATGATCCCGCATGTTATGCCCTTCACTGATGCCAGCGACGCTTAGCACCTCATGATCGGCCACATGAACAGAACGAGGTGATGATGAGGCGCGGCAGGAGTTCCCCTGGTTGAGGCTGGGGGTTGAAGGAGCTCGCGAGAGAGATGACAGCTCTGGAATTGAGGTGTCGGGACCAAGATGCGGCCCGTCGGAGTAGAAGCGGGTGGTGGTGATGGTCTGGGCAATGCGACGGAGTTGCCTGTTGGTGGTCCGCACCACCACATGCAGAACAATGCGCATGCGCCGACTGGTTGTAATCAAGTGAACCTTGGAACTAAAGCATAGCCGGGTAGGTGAGTTCAGGGGATGCACCTGCTGACCGCGCTCGGATGTATGCGCAAAGCTGTAGAGGGTGAAAGGGGGCACTGCAATTGATATTAATCAGTTGAGTCTTTTGGGGCGTGTGAAACGAAGATCTCCATTGCAGCAATACGAAGCCGTAGCAATACGGAGGCGGCTGGTTCGGGTTGGGTTGCAGTCACAAAATCCGACATGATAATAGACCATCTAGACCCTGCTCGCCAATGTGAACAAGGCAGCGGACAGGCCAGGCCGCGGACAGGGCGGCTCCTTGCCGCTGCGTGTGGCGAGTTGCTGAGTTGGCGGGATTGTCCTGGATTGAAGCTGAAGGGCCTGAGGGCCTGAAGGGCCAAAAAGAAAAGAGGGGAGGGTGAAGCGAGGGGACAGGAAGGGTAACAATTAGCAGGGGCAAAAAACAAAGCCCCAGAGCAATCGCCATACAAGGCTCAATGACAAACACAAACAAATGAGTCCGACTCCGGCCGTCTGCGGTTTCATGACTTGGCTTGGTCGTCGTCGCCCTTTGCCGCCCTGAATCATCGGGATATTTGCCTTTTCTAACCTTTTGAGAAGGGTCCGGCCCACTGGCTGCACATCAACACGCCATTGTTGTTTAAGAAGAATTTCGTGGGCCAAAATTCTCTCAATTTTAAAGCTTTTCAATCAATAAAGACCTCGAACACCCCGCGAAAGAGAACAGAGGAACAGAATACTCTCAAGTTCAAAGACTTACTTACACTCCATCCATACCTACTGTACCGAATATCCTGTGACATCCTGCATACGTCAACGGCCATGAGCGACAGATTAGGCAATTATACGGGCGCATGCCCGCTTCTGGACGTAGTCCCAGCGGAAATCAGGATCCACATTTTCGAGTACATCCTCTTCGAGCACGGCAACTTCTTCAGTCTCGACGACGAGGAGGGGAGGTCGGTTCCGACATTGTTCCCGAAGCTGAGGGCGCCTCCGAAACGCAGAGGCCAGCAGCTGGAGGATCGTGAGCCGCGGGCTGTCGAGTGCAAGCGCAATGGCAGGGGCAACATAATGTCACTGCTGCTTACCAGCCAGAAAATGTGAGGCAAAAACCCCGGCGCACGTGCCCTTTACCTCGGTTACTGACCCGCCATGACAGGTACCGAGAGGCTGCCTCGACGCTGTATTCGTCCGCCTTCTTCCGCCTTCGCGGGATCCAGTCGACTATCCAGTTCATCAACACCGTCTCGCCGGCGCACCTCGGTCTCGTGCGCTCGCTCAAGCTCGTCTGGGACGACCAGGGGTGGATGTCGGCACCTGACCTGGATACGCTTACTCTGCGCTCGGCTTGGCCCTCGATGTGCGATGCGCTGGCAACGAATTTCGGCAACCTCAGGAACTTGTACGTGGCGCTAAGCATGCCGAGCAACGAGGCGCATGTCGAGGAGCTGTACCTGAGCGCACTGCGGAGTGTGCGGCACGTGGAGAACATTAAGGTGTGTATACCGGTGGGCGTGTTGGAGAGGATCGAAGGACTGGATACTCGGCTGCAGGACAGGCTCGGCTACGACGATGCACCGTTCAAGCTGTGTCGACACACTGCTGGTGAGGTGTGTCCCAGTCGAAGAGAGGTTGTGACGGCCGAATGGCTGGGTGCTAGCAGGCCAGCGACTCCGACACTCAAGCAGCAGTACCCTAATGCCCCTGGAATGGAGCCTTGGGCGGATGCACAGTGGGAGTCCGCGAAGGCGGCGGGAGGGAGTAATGGCCTCATATGGACATGAGATGAAGCAATGGTAATGAAACCCTGAATTGGGGCGTCATGATCAAAACCTGTCTGTGTGATGCTCGATCATCTCCATATATGTGACATATTGCGCTTTGGAATTGGCGTAGGTTGATCTCTGCTTCATGTAGCTTCTGTGAAGCTGTGAGGCTGTCACCGGCATGCGTGAGCTTTTCACGGTAGCAGTCAATTATGCGGAAGACTGGCTAGGAATCATAAGCAATGAACTGTGCAGTTGCGAAATTGTTTCGTATGAACCACAGCAGCTATGAGTCTCTTTTGGGAACAGCAGTCAGTCAGTTGTAGGCCTGTTGTATGTCAACTGAGGATGATGACCCTGAAGGCCCCTAAAGGAAGGAGGAAAACCCACTATATTAGCCGAGGTTTAGCCGCGAGCACTACCCTGCGCGCTTGTAGCTAGCTTAGCTACCTGATCCCTGCTCCAAATTTGAGTGCTGCGAAGCATTCAGTCAGTTCGTTCGTGCCTGCCTGCCGTCCACAGCACGCGACAAGTAGGAACATCGAAACGGGCAACGACGCAGACAAGACAAGAAAACCACGTCGCTGCATCACCGCACCTGCCCATCATGAGTGTGAGTCGCTGCCGCCCTAACCCTAACCTCCTAACACACATATCCTATCATACATATTATATATCCAGCTGACAGACGGATGGCGCAGTTCATGCCAGTGAACCCCCGACCGTTCCTCCAGGACCTGTACGTATTGGACTGCATTCACGCTTTGCGACGCGATCGTCAACCCTCCACGCGACGCCTTCTCTACGCTGGCCATTGCCGATAGACGGACAAGCAGGCAGGAAGACAGATAGACAGGGCGCAGGTTAAGCTGACAACACTATCGCAGGGTCAACAAGGAGATCTGGGTCCGTCTCAAGTGGGGAGAGACCGAGTACAAGGGCAGACTGTAAGCGATCCCTATCTCGCCCACCTGGCCACTTACCTACCTACTACATACCTCTCCGGAAAGAAACAGAGGAGGGAGAAACAATACCAGGTAGACATGGGAGAGACATACTGACTGATGGGGGGGATGGCCTCCGCTCTGCAGGGTCTCGATCGACAGCTACATGAACATCCAGCTCGCCAACGCCGAGGAGCACATCAAGAACAACTTCGCCGGGTCTCTGGGCCAGGTCCTCATCCGGTGTAACAACGTGCTCTGGATCAGGAGCGTGGACCAGGGTGAGAATGGGGACACGAAGATGGAGGGTTGATGTTAAGCGAGAGATGGGATAGAGAGCAGCAGCAGCGGCAGGTCGAGTTGGGCTTTCCCACCACCCCGATACCATGATGAGTCTCCTGTGGCGGATCTACGCAAAGCATACTTCTACTTTCTCGCCCCCTTGCCCTCTGCGGCCGGGCGCTGTGCGGGATCGAGGGAGATTCAATTATGATGCAGCAGCTGGGACGGCGTTCTGGATGGCCTGACGACTAGAGCCAAACAAAATAACGTGTTATTATTTGCGGTTGATCCATGGGATAAGGGGTTAATGGCATGAGCACCAGGTGCTTTGGTTGATAGGGATATATCTAGGCACGGCAAACAGACCATCAGTGCCGTTACAGAATGCCTGAAGCTTAGCCAAATTTTCATGCCATGCAGCAGCGAGTATATGCTGGCTAGATCCACCACTGCACTATCATGGCTACGACCAAGTCATGACCGTCAATATACGTGTAATAGTTCCTTGGGGAAGAGATGTAACCCCTTACTGCATCATGCAGGCCACCTTGTGGCTGCTGTGCAGCTCTGACGACCCGACCTTGACCCTCGTCTTGGGGCCGACCCAGGTGAACGCCTCTACTATCCACTCGTACCACACACTCTTGTCGTCCGTCTGTCGCCACATGCTAACCTCGAGCTCTGAGTCCTGTGGGAAGTACAGGGGTTGCTGTGTTCACACATCATATTAGCTTCCTTCAACTCTCCATCAAACGTGATACATGTCATGCATGCTAGTATGCGAGAGAAGGGAACATAGCATACCTTGAGCGGGAAGAAGATGGGGAACCACGAGACCATGTCCCTGCTCTTCCTGTCGATCTGGTCCGGCAGGATGCTCAGCTCCACCAGGTCCTTGCCCTCGCCCGTCTGCGACGTGTACAGCGTCGACTCGAAGTAGCCCGCCAGGCCGTGCACGACACCGCGCGGCCTGCAGTAGAAGGTCAGGTGGCCCTGCCTCGCGTTGTGCTCGTTCGTCCCGCCCGAGTTGTTCATGGCACCGGCGCCCTCGGTCCTCAGCCTCGGGGCCGGGTCGCCGTGCTCGGCCTCCCACCGCTCGGCCAGCGACCCGGCCACGGGGTGCACGAACTCCCACGCCCGCTGGAAGCGCGGCTTGTTGGGCACCTTCTGCGCCACCAGGTCCATCTGGTACAGGCGCACGACCCAGGGGGTCTCGAAGGCGTGCGGGTCGGTAGGCTCGATGGTCCTGAGGTGCGCGTGGATCCGCGGGGTGGAGATGGGCGACAGCCAGGCCGTGTACGACTCCGGGATGGAGAGGCCGTGGGGCCGGGATATGTGCTTCTGGATGCCGTCCAGGCACTCGGGCGAGAGCTCGTTGTCGCCGAAGGAGCCCAGGAGCTCCGTGACGAGGATGTCCACCTTGGGCGCGGCGGAGCCGGTGTAGCCGGCGGGGCGGGGCCCCGTCCAGTCGCGCATGTCCGTCTTGACGACGGTGACCTTGCCGTTCCAGACCGTCTCGTTCTGCCGCAGGAGGTACACGTAGGCGTTCTGGTTCTTCTCCACCGCCCACAGCTGGATGGGCACGCCGCTGCGCTCGCTCGCCTTGAGGGCGCGCGTGACCAGGGGCCCTCGCCCGGCCCCCGCGACGGTGACGACCAGCTCGGCGTTGTCGCCCTTCAGCGACGAGGTCGGCTTGCCCAGCTGCTTCCACTCGCTCATGGCCTGGAACATGGCCTCCTCGTAGAGGTTGTACTTGACCGGGTCGCCCTCGAACATCTCGTAGGTGGCGGACTCGAGGTTGTCGGACAGCGGCTGGAGCGGGCTCTGCAGCCAGTCCTGGAAGCCCGTCAGGGTCTGCGTCTCGAGCTGGCTGTAGGGCTGCTGCTGCCGCTCCAGGTAGCTCATGTAGAGGACGTAGGCGTTGACGCCCGGCGCGCTCGTCAGGGCGGTGCTCCGCGCCGCGTCGGACAGGGTGGGGAAGTCGCTCTGGAGGGTCTCGGCGGCCTTGGCGGCGACCTGGAGGTCGGATGGCGATGGGCCGATGTCGTAGAGCAGGAACCAGGGGGCGTTCTTCAGGCGCATGCAGCTGAAGATCCAGTCCTGGTGATGCCGAGACAGGGAAGGGTTGCCGGTCTTGTTCAGCTGGAACGTGTTGGGGCCGAGGGTGAGGTAGTGAAGGGGCTCGGCGAACCATCGGGTCTGGAGTTCCTTCTCTGGCAGCCTTCTGGGGACCCTCAGGGCAACAAAGAGTCTGTTCGAGTACTCGCTGACCGACCTGATGGTGTGCCAAGTATCCCAGGCACCGAACAGATTGATCTCATCGTCCTGAGAGACTCCCTTGTCCGTGCTGCTGGTGCCCTCTAGCTCCTCGGACAGCAACTTGGCCTTCTCCTCCAGGCCAGGCTCTCGGTACATGGGCATGTGGATGATGACGTTTACCCTGGTCGCCACATGGAATACCTCCTTGATCGCCCTTGCGTACTGGGCAACAGCCTTGCCATCAGCATCCTGCCGGGGACCAGGAATGAGGACACTCCTGACGCCGCAGAAGTTGGCATAGGCAACCTCCAGGTTGAGGGCCTGGCGAGAGAGGCTAGCAATGATCGGGTTCGAAGAGCCGAGATCGATCCATGGGCTCGAATAGGCCAACACGTTCAGGATGTACGAGGAGGGGAAGAGGCTCGTATCCTTGTTGGTAAGTGTGGGCACAGTCGGGCCAGGAAGAGATGGGTTGGCCTTCTCGGCATCAGACAAGCCCGAGTTCTCAAGGTGCTTGAGATGAGAAGTGTACAGCTCCTTCACCCGCTCATGGAAGTGCCCGTTTGTGATGGGCGCAGTCGCGAAACCAAACTGAGAAACGTATCAGTACCGATAACCATAGCGTGAAGCAGACGATGAAGAACTTACACCCGCATCGAGAACCTGGCCGTACTGTTGGTCGGTGAGAGCTTCGGTCCTGACCGAATCGTGCTGGCCGAACCAGAAGGTTGGGCGGCCGAGGGAGAACTCCTCGGACTCAGGGTCTAGAGACCCGTGGGAAGGCATATTTGATCCGCCTAGTGCCTTCAGGGCAATGTCTGGTGGTAAGGTCGGGGAAGGAGGGGACGGGCTGGGCTGGGCTGGGTATGCAAAAGCCAATGTCAAACCCAGAATTACTCTAGGTGCTGCTGGGGTTTGAGAGGTAGGATATGAATGGTGTGTGAGTGCGAGTGAGGGGTGAACATATGTCACGTCAAGTAACCAAATTTCCTAAGGGTAGGCTAGCCTGAACAGAAGAATTGAATTGCCTCATGTCGTGTATATTAAAACTTGCTATGTATTTATATATGATGGGAAATGTCTAGAACATCTCTACATACATCAATTGATTGTGCTGAAGGCGATCTTCGTAGAGGGGCCATAGATATATTTCAAGTCTGGACAGGTCAGTATACAAATAATAGCTTCCAGCTTCATATGCTACCTCCCCATCCACCATCCGCCAGCTTCACATCCGCCACTAGGCTGTTTATAAGGTAGCATTTTGTAGAAAAATATATCAACTTCGCCAGGGCGAGAAAACTTCGATCAAACCAACAGTTTTTCTATAACACTGCCTTTCTTGACCACCACAGGCTCCTGATTCCTCTTGAGCAATCGAGTCCGACCTTGAAGTCTCTTCGAAGTCTCTTCTATCATCTATCTATCTTCTCTATCTGATTTTCAGGGTCGAAACACATGAAAGTCAAAGCAGGGAAAAAACAGAAACAAGGCCCCTCTAAAATCTCGGATGCGAGTCGGCAGGCAAAAGTGGGCTCGGTTTGCCAGCCGATTGGCCCAGTGAGGCTCTACCAAGAAATTTTATTATCGGTCAGTACTCCGTATCTGCTATCAATCAACCACCAAAAACCCGCCCGCCTTCCCGTTGTCGTCGCAAACGTTCTGTTTGGTTTTTCCTTTGCTGCGACGCGACCAGGCCCGTTATTTACTCCGCAAATCTTCGTCACTATGGCTGACAAGTTGAAGGGCACAAAGAGGCCCAGCGCCGACGTCGATTCTCCTGCCTCACCCAAGAGAGCGAGGCAGAACGGAGGAGCCAACATGGACGAGTACAACCCCTACCTCGCCCACACCTACGAGAATGGGTCCGGCAGCAACGGTGCGAAATGGGGTGCCTTCAAGGGCATCACCCGCCATGAGACCACCTCCGCCACGGCTGACAAGCTCGAGGAGGCCGACGAGAACCCATGGAACGGCCAACCGCACACCCCCCAGTATTTCAGGATCCTGGAGGGACGCAAGGGCCTGCCCGTCCACAAGCATCGCCAGGAGTTCCTCGACATCTACCACAACACCCAGATCATGGTCTTTGTCGGTGAGACCGGTTCCGGAAAGACCACCCAGATACCGCAATACGTCCTCTACGACGAGCTGCCCCAGTTCACCGGGAAACTCATCGCCTGTACCCAGCCCCGACGAGTCGCCGCCACCAGCGTCGCCCAGCGTGTCGCCGACGAGCTCGACGTCACCCTCGGCGAGGAGGTCGGTTACAGCGTGCGATTCGACAACTGCACCTCCGACAAGACCCTGCTCAAGTACATGACCGACGGTCAGCTCCTGCGGGAGTGTATGCACGACAACGACATGACGCGCTACTCGACCATCATAATCGACGAGGCTCACGAGAGGACGCTCGCGACCGATATCCTCATGGCCCTGCTGAAGGAGATCTCCCAGCGGAGGAAGGACTTCAAGATCATCATCATGTCTGCGACCCTGGACGCGCAAAAGTTCCAGAAGTACTTCTTCGACGCGCCACTGCTGGCCGTCCCCGGACGAACACACCCCGTGCAGCTCTTCTACACCCCTGAGGCCGAGAGGGACTACATCGAGGCCTCGATCAGGACGGTGCTCCAGATCCACGCGACTGAGGAGGAGGGCGATGTCTTGCTGTTCTTGACCGGAGAGGAGGAGATTGAGGATGCTTGCCGGCGCATTAGGCTTGAGGTCGACGAGATGCTCAGGGAGTCGGACGTAGGCCCGCTCACTTGCTACCCCCTTTACGGTACCCTGCCGCCGCACCAGCAGCAGCGCATCTTCGACAAGGCCCCAGCCCCCCTGAAGCCTGGTGGACGGCCCGGAAGGAAGGTCATCATTGCTACAAATATTGCGGAAACCTCTCTTACTATTGACGGTACGTCTTTGCATCACATCTATGTACTGCCTCGATCGCATGCTGACCCTATACATCACAGGTATCGTTTACGTCGTCGACCCCGGCTTCAGCAAACAGAAGATCTATAACCCTCGAATAAGAGTCGAGTCCCTTCTCGTCAGCCCCATCAGCAAGGCGTCAGCACAACAGCGTGCCGGTCGTGCCGGTCGTACACGACCAGGAAAGTGCTTCAGGCTCTACACCGAGGCCGCCTTCAAGAAGGAGCTTATCGAGCAGACCTACCCCGAGATCCTGCGGTCCAACCTCTCCAACACCATCCTGCAGCTCAAGAGGCTAGGCGTCCAGGACCTCGTCCACTTCGACCTCCTCGACCCGCCCGCGCCCGAGACGATGATGCGAGCCCTCGAGGAGCTCAACTTCCTGGCCTGCCTCGACGACGAGGGCGAGCTCACCCCGCTGGGCAGCCTCGCGTCCGAGTTCCCGCTCGACCCGCAGCTGGCCGTCATGCTGATCAGCAGCCCCGAGTTCTACGCCAGCAACGAGATCCTGTCCATCGTGTCCCTCCTGTCCGTGCCCCAGCCGTGGGTGCGGCCCAACACGGCGCGCAAGCGCGCCGACGAGATGAAGGCGCAGTTCGCGCACCCGGACGGCGACCACCTCACCCTCCTCAACCTCTACCACGCCTTCAAGGGCGAGAGCAACCGGGGCGGCGACGTCAAGGCCTGGTGCCACGAGCACTTCTGCTCGCTGCGCCACCTGCAGTCGGCCGACAACGTGCGCGCCCAGCTCAAGCGCATCATGGAGACGCACGGCATCGAGCTCGTGTCCACCGACTTCAACGACAAGAACTACTACACCAACATCCGCCGCGCCCTCGTCGCCGGCTTCTTCATGCAGGTCGCCATGAAGGACACCAACAAGAGCTACACCACCATCAAGGACAACCAGCCCGTCCTGATCCACCCCTCGAGCGTGATAAAGGCCGACTACGAGTGGGTGATATACCACGAGTTCGTCCTGACGAGCAAGGTACGTCCAATGTTTTACCCCCCCCCCCACCACCCCACACCCCCTTCCCCGTCCTTGATCACTCCTTTCTCCCCCTGTAATAGACCTCATATGCTGACATTTCCCCCCTCTTCCAGCAATACATCCGCACCGTGACCGGCGTGAGGCCCGAGTGGCTCCTCGAGATCGCCCCCGTCTACTACGACCTCGAGACGTTCGACAAGGGCGAGGTCAAGACCGCCCTGCAGCGGGTGACGGAGAGGAGCCGCCGGAAGCAGGCCATGAAGGGTGGAAAGGCCTAGAAAGGGCGCTCCTGTGAACCCGCCCCAGGTGAATCTCACGAGACCGTGGGCCTTTCAAGCGTTTAAATTAGACCTTTTTCTTTTTTCTTATCATAATTGCTGCTGTTAGAATGGATGAATTTTGTCCAAAGAAAAGAGAGGAACGAACCCGGACAGATACCTTTACGCTCCCCCAATCTCGCGGTGGATCTACATATGGAAGGGGATCATGTCGAGAAATGACTGGCTTGATGATATGTTCTAGCTAGATACGATGGCCGGGCAGTGCTCCGGCGGAGGACGGGGAGACAGACAGACAGACAGACAGACAGACAGCCTTTAGACATTGCTTACTGGTTCGGGTGCATACAGGAGCATATGGTGCTCAGGAGTGAGGTGTTACTACTGTAGAACAGGCGGATAGGGGGCTGTATTATCGCAACAAAATCAGATGGATTCCCTGTCAAGTGTCAATGCATTGTTTATCTTCGTTACCTATTGACCATCAAAGGCGGAAAACAGCACAAGGGATCGGTCCGGTTCGCCCGATCTCGAGTGTGGTAATAATTTGTCGAGCTGGTGTTTGTGTGGAGTGCGCAGACCGCCAACGCCACACATACTGCTAAAAGCTGGCTCCATTGCGACAAGAGGAACGAACGACGGCTCAGGTCAGGCCATGGCTGCTTCCTGGTGACATGCATCAAGAACTCTTCTTCAGCACTATTTCTTGTTACTCCGGTCGAGAGCCCTACCACTCTGGGCGGCACACAAGTCCCATGGGCTGAAAACATAACAGGAGGGAAAGGTACGAGGAGACCATCCACTTCCCCCTCCCCCACAACGGCCTCATCAAATCGTTGCATCTTGACGGCCATAATTCACAACGACCCAATCTCCTGGAAGATAGAGATGATATTTGGTGAGCACAAAGGATGGGGAAGTAGGAGGGAGATACACTCGAAAGAGAGGAGGAGCTGCGAATCAAGGCCTGAAGCGAATAATTGGCGACAAGAAAGCCCATAACTTCCAATGGGGAGGCACCTGGGCAGTTTGTGGTTGGTAGCAACCCTATCCTCACTCCCATCGGTCATCCAGTCCTACCTCCCAGAAAAGCCATCTATCACGCGACATAAGCAAGAACCATCAATGGGCTGATGGTGGCGTGACTTGGGGTTCTTCTGGGAAACAGCTCGAACCGAGGTCGACACATGGGTGCTTTCGTTCCGCTAGATATTGCCTGCTTGTTGATCATGCTGCTGATAGATGAAGAGCACTTGAGGTTCTGGCATCGGCCTGCACCCTGGCAGCTGCCTGGGAAGGGTGTGCATGGGGGGACGGACGGTATGTATCTTCGAGGGAAACTCATCTGTAACACAGCCCAAGATTTCAATGCAGTGTGACACTATACAAGAAGTGCACCGCTTCGCGCTTGCGCTTGCGGTGGCGCTGAAAGTCGCCGGTTATGTCTCGTCTTGAGGGGTGGAGGGAGGTACTGAGTCCTGTACGTCCATGCAGGAGCTCAGTTCTGTCAAGGCCAACAGTCTCAGGACGATTCGAAGCATATCGGTAGATAATATGCGCACGGTTATTTAGACCGCAAGCCTAAGCAGACCAATAATATAGCCCCGTCTATATCATCTGCAGCTGGCCGCTGTCAACTAATATGGACTGCAGGTAACCGCAAGGGGCACATTGCGCTCCCGAACCCGAAGCCCTGGTAAACTCGACGTCCCCTTGTTCGGTCCTGACTTGATAACCACATGAGCGTTCTTGATGGAGGGAGGCTGCAGATCGATGACCACGTTGGTGATGCTTATAGGTTAAACTGCAGAATCGCTGCCCAAGCAAAGGTTGTCTCGGATCGTCGCCACTTGAGACTGGGCAGCGTTAGCCGAGGACATTGAGGAGTTGGTGGCGGCAGCCAGCGATGTTGAAGCTGTGTGACATGATATGGACAGTCGGTCTGTACTCTATAATTCAGTAGTAAAATCCTCGGACAGTGATTGTCGCGGAGCATATTGACGAGTCCGCGTCATGTGCATATGCCTTGTCTCGCTGTACCACTGCCCGCTTGAGTCCTATTAAATGGTATTGGACAGATCAGACTTGGGAGTGAGGCGGTGGAAGAGATCCCAAAGCGAGCGAACCACCATCTTTTTGCTGAGTGATTATGCCAGTTGTAGTAAGACGACCGAGGATGGCGAGAAATGAGGCACCCCACGATCACTACTGAATGCTCGAGATGCTGCAGGCGTAACTGGCGCGAAGATGGTCGACTAGTGATGAGGTTTCCTAATGGAGATGGAGAGATGAACTTTGACGTATTTTATACAGGATTTGTGTTGTGCAGCAGTGAGTGGTATACTGGGGAGCGGCGTCACGGAGGGGGATCTCTGGGAAGAGTATACCAAACGATGCCCTATATCATGGTAATATAATGTACGAAACACAATCATTAGGTCTCCTCCATACCATTTAAGTTGAGTTTGTGGCTGATGGCGGTCTGTTTGCATGGACTTGAAGGGATGTTGTCCGATGACAGGTGAGGCCGAGTGTGAAGAGATAACACAGGCCACTCTCACAACTTAGCACATGTCAGGCAGACACCTCATGGTCGGAGAGACTACCATCCTTGGATCTTGGATGATGGAATGTGTAGATGGTGTCGAGAGTGTCAAGGCTGTCAGTAGTGGACGTTGACTGGTGTGTTCACTGACCGGTGTTTTGGGTAACTGTTTTCGTTGAAGAAGCTGTACTCGCACACTCCGAAGCCTCAACGGTCAGAATTAGTATCCGTTCTAGCCCTTGCCTGTAGCTGCCTCAGCGGATTGGATGCCTGCTCAAGCTAGGTACTCTGTATACATCTCAATAGATAGCAACCTTGGAAGGTACTAATCTACCTACCTAGGTACCTAGGTAGTTAGACCACCACTTTGAGGAGGTACCGTACCTGCAGGCACGGTACAGTCTACCGGTACGTGGCTTCCGACTCCCGGTGGTTACAGACTTTGCTTGTGCCTCGTACTCGGGTACATTGTTTTTCAGTACATATGACTGCCCATGTGCCAAGGTGTGTAAATCCAGGTGAGGCTGTTGGCATTCATGGATGTCTTGATATGACCCCGATACAATACTGGTGTGTACCGCTCAGGTGTTCACCCAGGTAGGTACCTAGGTACCTATTAGGTAGGCTCCGACTGAAGTAGGCAAACCCATGGATCCGGTCTAGACCCGCAATGTTCTTGGTTGTGACTGCCTCTCATACTTATGAGCATCAGGTAGATATGCAGGTAGGTATCAGTGACCGTATCTGACCTAAACCCCCGTCACTAATTTGTTGGACATCCACAGATTTTCTATCGATTTTCACCTTGTTTCCACATCCTCCATCACCATTCATCTCACCACCCCTCTTCCACCATCCGGATATGTCCTGTCAGTCAATGACGGGCTTCAGAGCCCAATTATACTTTTGGGCCGACCTCTTCATCTTTCTCAGTCTCTCACCTTTTCCGATTTCCGCTCTCCGTCTCATCAGGCCTCGACCGGTCTTCTTATTCATAAAACATCCATATGCCGCGGATCTTGCAATTTCCCCGAGTGGTCCAGCGCTTCAAGATTTCACCCTCCACATTGCGCAGCCTGCAGCATACGAGACGCGACCATGTTACCGGCCATGTAAAACATCCTCATCCTTCTACTTGTACATGAAGCTGTTTCTGCTCATACGCCTATCACAAGCACAGGATTCCCGCAGGCTGGAGGAACCTTGCAGGCCATCCAGCTTCTGTCTAGTTGACAGCTTGACTGCAGCAGCTGCATGGTGACAGCTGCACGGGAAACCTCAATTGTGAGGGGTCGAATGCCCCTTATTATGTGTATACTCAGGTGGTTTGATATCCAGATGATATCCAGAAATCGTCTCCTCCATGATATGTTGTCTACCCATCCACCACGGCCCACGTGAACACTGAGGAGCGCCGGGGCCCCACCACTCTCTCCACACCAGCCCACTGGCGAGCGGCAAGCCCACTTACTCCCTGTCCCTTTTCCGCCGGACCCCCTGCCAACCAAGCTGAACCAAAAACAAAACCAAAACCTACATCAACAAAAACGGTACCTAGAAAAGTATGGAACGGAGGAGGGGCACGGGAAGTGAGGGCCGAGCAGAACACCATATGAAACCAGTCCACCGTCATCGTGTACACCAGCAAGTAGTTGACGATCCTGTTACTCAATGGAACTTAACCGGTGCGGGCCCCGGACTCTCGACCTGGCCACTTGGCTTGCGCACCTTTATTATTGTTCTCCCGTTATGCGAGCCTTATATACGTGTGGATCCCCTTAGCCGCAAGTGTACTTCGACCGATCTCTTTGCTTCTCCCCATCAAGCCTACTACTTGATATTATATTGAGTTTGCCTCCTACCTTGCTGGGCTGAACTTCTTTTTTCTCACCGTACTATACAAGTTTGGGGGGTCGAAACCACCTCCTTCCTTGTCCACCTAATATAAGCCGGAAGGAGGCGGTTTATATAAACCGGACTCCCCACCTCCAGCTTGACATTCCTCTCCTTCACCTTGTACATATCATTCTCCTGAAAATACACTGCTCCATCTCTATCATCAACGTCAGCGTCACCATCACCAATTCTCAAAGGCCAAAATCAGTCACCATGAGCGCAAGCGGTGGTTTCTACACGTACAGGTGCAAGTACTTCTACACACACAACTGCACCAACTGGGTCTACACCAACAACGCACCCTGTCCAAGCTGTCTCGTAGGTTATCTTCTCTCCCTATTCCATGATACCGAAAGTGCCCGTACCCTCTGGGGGATATATGAGCTAAAATGCTGTCATTCAGGCCCAGGGCAGAGATACTGCAGAGGCTCCGGCCCCGTCCCAGGCATGGAACATCGGGGTCCGAGACATCATGGTGCCCAGCTGGCAGGATGGGGTCTTCCAGCAACGTATCATGGAGTACGTGGTGACGGACCCGTCGAGCTTCCAGTGGAACCTCAGGTACAAGGCCAATCAGCCACCCACCGGCGTTGCCCACGGCTCCATCCTCACGGCCTCGGGGATGCCACAAAGGAAGCAGGCGCAGGCCTAAGCGTGCTGGAAGGCACCACGATAACGTGGAAAACTTGGGCCAGGGGAAAGATTCGAGAAGGATGCACAGGTCGTAGGAGTTGGCTATACGCAGGTTCAGTGTGAGTCATGGGCTGTGATAGAGGTGATGAGCAGACTATGATCATCTCTTTTCGGGTCCTGAAGGATGAGCCCAATACAGCATCCAGTAATACATACATAAGCATTGAAAACATGGATAGCCCATCGTCCAAATTAGGCAATGGTCATTAGTACATGGCCCTTCATCTCCAGGCTACAGTGCTCGATAAAGGACTTGTTGGTGAGCCAGGAGAACGCCCGTAGCCTCCCGTTCGAGAAAAAGTGTAGGCGCAATGGTGATGGCACCTTTTGGTACAAGTATATCAGTCCGGCGAGCTCCGGTCTGGGCTCCTACTCATGCCAGAAATACCTATGGAGATACGGAGCGCATAGAACATTGTCACTTGAAGCGGCTGGAAAGTTCATTCGTTACATTGGGCACGGAAGAACAGCCCCAAGGGGCTGTTTGTACGGTGAAGAGCAGTTGTCATGGTTGTCAAAAGGTTTGCTTTTGTTAAAGAGTCGGAGGGAACCGATACAATTCATTTATATCTTGTTCCCCACTACCACCACATCAACGCCAGAGGCAAGACAGGGTTTCGGTAGGGCTTCCCATATGTTCAGCATGGCTTGGGCCAGAAACAAAAACAAAAAAACAAAACAAAAGACAATGAACCCGGACTGCGGGTCCGATTCTTCTGGAACGAGGGTTGACCGGCCATCGCTCCGCCCACTCCCCTGGATGAAGGTTATATTACTTGGGAGACGTGGGCAGGGCAGGGCTGCACCGCATCACTCTGATGGCCAGGTCTGGTCCCATACTATATGATCGCGGGTATATAAATTACATGATATACATCAACTAATGCTCTCTTATGAACATGCCGTCACAGGCAAAGTCCGGCACGTGACAGCTATCAAAAAAGAAGGAGGAAAAAGGAAGAAGTACTCCCAAAACACCGGCCGGCCCCATCAACACCAACCGGTAATCTCCATCCGCCTGCCGGGAGACGGGGG
>LKEB01000028.1:106122-267599 GCA_003795295.1 Cytospora leucostoma | reverse complement strand
ACACTTCGAAACTTGAAACATCAGACTGAGGACGAACAAAGTTGCGGCCCAAAAAAATAAGAAGTAATCGAATGTGATGAGTTCCTCCGGCCGGCGAGCGCTGGGATACCCGTGACGTTGGGTGTAACGACGGGATGTGTGCCTCTGGGCCCGGGTGCTGGGTTGTTTGGTGCCTTGCAGGGGGTATGCCCATACCCATGGGCCGCGTGTGTAGGTATCTAGGTACGTATTTGACTGTCTACTGCACCGTAGATCCGATCCCCTTGGGTGACCGAGATCATGGTCGGTCGCTCGCTCGATCGGTCGAGCGCATGTCGATAACCTTGCCCCTGGGATTTCAGGGGTTGCGGACGGGCGGTACGTATGTGTTGTATATGTAGAATATGTATTATATGTATGTACCTGGGCAGGGTTGCACGCAGCTCCCACGGGGACGACACCCGGGGAGACTGACCGGTGCGGGCGCCCGCCGGGGCCCCAATGTAAGTCAACCTGACCGCTCGGAAGCACTGCTGCTGTGGAGCCCCGGGAAGAGAGGCGGAGAGAGAGAGCCCAACAAGGCTGGCTTGTCTTTTGTCTCTCTCTCTCTCTTTTTCTCTCTGCCCTATCTTGTCTTACCGACTCTTTCTTTCTTCCCTTCAGCCTGTTACTTACCGGTGGGTAGTCCATGTAGCACACAGCACACATACATAGATGCATCAATCCAGAACTGGACTGATCCAATCCAGCGGTGTACCCACTCCCCACTCCACTCCAACGTCATGATAGATTCGATGTCTTGGATCTCGGAACCAGCCGAGGGGGGGGGGGGCAGAGCCCAACATCGTAAAAGTAACCGACGGTACCTGGTCTACGGCTTCCGCTCCGCCTACCTATGCAATACACTACTCCATCCGGCCGCCGCTGCAGCAGCAGCGGCGGCGGCGGCGGCGGCGGCGGCACGCGACAGTGCAGAACTCCCATCCCAGCGTTTGAGTTAGACGACGAACGACGACCACAAACGACATTGAACAACGATTGGAAAAGCATCTGCAGTGGAACGTCCGTCCCATCCTTCCCCCATCCATCTTCTTATGCTAACAATAGCGGTGAGGATCGGGCCTTTTTCTTCCTTTTTCTTCCTTTTTCTCTGTTGTTCTCTTTCCTCGTTCAATCTTCGAAGCCGGTGCCTGCGGCCGGCAAAGGTCCCAATGCGTTATCCCGGATGTCATGCAGGTAGATAGACGGCAGGCAGAGAAAGTCGTGGGGGTGGGGGTTGGAGGAAGTGAAGTGAGTGGCAATTATTGAACAGCGGATATCTACCCGTTGGTATGTGCCTAGGTATTCTGTGAGCTGAAGATCGGGTTTCACATTCCAACACTATATCAGCTGCTTCACAACTAAATTACATAGTAGTCCTTGGCCGATGAACTTCGCCGGTGAGAGACCCAAGAAGCAGCACACACCGCAAGAAGCACTGACTGTGGTAAAGAGCAAGACAACAGTCCGAGACAGACCCACAACCTCCGAGGGAAATCAGACCACAGCCTCATATATATCCAAATTATATACTCGACGAATACAAGCGGCCGCGTGGCCTTCTTTTATGTCCCGGTACTCGGGTGAACAAGATATACCCCTATTCCCTCTTCCCTCCGAAACGCCATATGATGCCATCGAATCCATTACAATGTATGCCGCTTTGCAGATATTTCATCCATCCCATCATCCCACTCGTCCATCCGTCCATGTAATACACTGACTATGAACACATTGCCATCACCATCAGGGCCAATCCGGCGCCGAATCCGATAGTCATCCACCAACTCGGCGTCTCCAGCCCGTTGGCCGCACTGTCCTTGCTCAGGCCGAACGGCAGGCCCTGCTCACTAAAGGTGACGTTCTCCTTGACGCTGGAGTTGTAGCACTCGCCGTTGACGATGTCCAGGCCCTTGAGGTCGTCCGGCACGTTGAAGAACATGTACTGGCTCTGGTTCAGGCCCTTGAAGTGCTTGGTGTCGTAGGGGAAGATGTCGGAGCTGTCGGTGGAGGACGAGTTCCGCAGGAAGATGCACTGCACCTGGTCGGGGAACTCGGTCACCAGCTCCGGGTAGTCGCCCATGACGTCGAAGTTGGACGTGTCGCCCATGAGGATGAACTTGCGCCGGGGGAAGGTCTGGAACACCTTGTAGAGGAGGTGCTTGCGGATGGCGAGCGTGGCCGACACGTCGCTGAAGTTGAGGGGCCGCGTGTCGAACGAGCCCAGCGGGTAGGTCTTGTAGATGAAGTCCATGTAGTTCTTTGTCACCTGCTCTGGCGTCGTCGTCAGGTAGTGGAAGTGAAGGTTGTCGATGGATTTGGACCAGTTGGCGTAGATCTCGGGCATATTCAACCACGGGGTGAAGGGGCGGGCGAAGGAGTTGAGCAGACCCTCCTTCGGATCCCAGATCTTCGTGATACCTTCATCGCACGTTAGTAAAACTGCACCCTTCTCTCGATTCATGGCTTGTTGTCGATTGACTTACGCAGAATATCGTCAATGTCAGAAATGATGGTGATACCCGTCTCTGGCACAAGATAGGCAGTAGCATTGCCAGTCTCGGCAGCCCCCTCGACGTACACGTTGAGGAGCTGGATATGGTCCGTCTCGTTTCCTGGCAGCAGGTAGCCAGTGTCGTTTGCCCCTGTAGTGTTCTTCAGGATGAGGAAGGAGTCAAAGTCGCCCTCTACTGTCGTGTTGTACGGCAGGGTGATGTTTTGCGAGCCACCGGCCGCATTGATGGCGCCACTGTCCGTGTCCGGGTTTACGGTCACGTCGTTGACAAAGTTGATAGTGACCTGCTCATTATCCTGCTGCAGGACAAAGATCTCGCTTGTCAAATTGCGTGCCTGGTCCGCCTGGCTGGCGGGCAGGTCTGAGACGCTTGTATCGATCAGGAAGACATTGGTCAGGTCGTCCAACTTGGAGCTCGATATGTTCGGTCTCTTGTAGATATTTCCGTGAATCCGGACATTCCATCCCTGGTCAGTCCAGTTCGCATAGGGAGGCACGTTAAGGGCCAATGTCGGGGAGGCGGCGACGTCGCTGGAGGAGATTCCGAGGCTCGACTCGACTTTTGTGCCCGTGGGCAGATCGTTGAAGTATTGTGGCACGCCCGAGGCGACGAAAGAGGACACGCCAGAGCCGAGAGAAGAGAAGACTGAGCCAAGATAGCTGCCGACATCATCGAGGCCGCGTTGTTGCAGGCGCTCGAGGGCTCGCTCGTCGAGAATCGGTGGTGGTGTGATGACGGGCTGGGCGACTGGTACTACCGCAGCCAGCGACGCGCTCGAGAGGACTCCCCAGACGAGGAGTTCCATCGGTGACCGTGCCATCTTTACTTGCTGCCGGGGGTCCTGGCGGCCAAGGAATATATACGTATAAACTTCGGGAGAGGCTGTCGTGTTCTCCGCTTAGAACTGTCGACTGGTGGGTAGTCGAAGAATTGGCTTCCAGCAAGCGAAAGAAAGAAACAAGTGCTTGTTTCCTTTCTACCTCAACGGTCCCTCGAATAGCGGCGATTAGTGATGGAGTACGACAACCTTGGCTACGTGCTTGAGAAAAGGTTAGTGGACAGGTTAGTGGACTAGTTATAGTGCGCGTGGGCGGTCACTGCCACTCTTATGGCCTCCCAGCTGCCTCCCAAGTCTCCCCGGGAAGCGTACAACGGCGGTGCAGCGAACCGGGTTAGAGCCTGGGCTGCCTGACCTTGTTTCAAGCTTACTCCAAGCTTAAAATGTGGCTATGACGTCGACTGCCTCTTTAGGACACAGCCTGCCCCGGTTTGCCGATTTCATTGGTCGAGGGCCATCGTGTCAGCAACAGGATCAAGGAAGCGTCGGACAAGATCGAGAACACTGTGCCTGCTGTTGTAGCACCTGCAGGAGCTGGGCCTAGCCTTCTGGCCTAGCCTAACAAACCCCTGAGATGCACTGCCGCGATGGCTTTGGGTCTCGCGCCGAATTGAAACCGGAAACCCGAGTCTCCGATATCTCTGCCTACTTTATGGATGGATGGATAGTACCTAGGTATGTGTCAGTATAACTTGACAGTCTCAACGCTGTCAGGCTACGATGCTTGCCCAGTGATCCGCAGCTTTCGAGGCCTATCTGTTTGATTGGAGCTCTTGGGTATAAGATACCTAGGTATATCATGGAGTTCCCATATACCTAGAACGACTAGATACTGTAAGCAAAGTCCGCCTAATTCCAGTCGTATCGTATCCAGTCAGGTCATGTTGACTGGTGTAAACTTACTCCACAGGTGGGCCCTACTATAAAAATCATTTGATTCTCCCAGCCCTGGAAGGCTGAGCACCGTACATAAGTCTGTAAATACTATGTAAGTCCGTACTGGCCCGAATTTTATCATAGTAGGTTTGGTTCAGCTTGCAGTCCGGTGACCATTGTAAATGTCGAGCTCACTCCAGAGCAATCTGGTCTACCTAGGTACAGATGGTCACTTGGCACCGCGTAGTTTTGTATGGTATCTCCAGGTGCGAGAAATATCAAAGACAGCTCTTCCGGTATCAAAACCTTTATCCTCGAGGGAACCCGAGCTCGGTCTTGTACAGTACGGTGGTCAACATTGGGCGGTAAAATTTTGTCTCGCGAATGGCAACGCAGAGTATATGGATGATTCCGTCTCAAGTGAGAACAGTGTCCCATCACCGTACCGGGTTACCGTTGCCATCCCCGAACGTTTCGACTAACTTCACTCCCTCATACCCATTGCCGACTCTAGGCTTAGCCTTCTGTTAGTTCCACGGTGGGGAAAGATCGGCATTGGTAGTTGCAGACTCCATCACGACGGTCACCTCTATCCGGTAGATCCGTTCAAGTACATACATATAAGCACTCCCGCTCTGTCAGCAAGGCAGTCCTTGGAAGCCGTTGAGAACTGTGCGGTTTCAGATTCCCGCCAGCGAGCAGAAATACTTGGCTGTGTAAGCCAAGCCACACTGCCGGTATTGTTAGATGTGCTTCGAAGGCGGTGCGAGCCCTTGAGTGCATGAGACTATGCTGTCCCTAGCATGGTGCTGACTGACTATAAGCTATATTTGAAGCAAATATGGGCCATTCTACGCTACCTCGTGAAGCCGGACACAGTCCGAAAGTCCGAAACCTGAACTTGGAAGCAGGTGGGACCGTGGCATTACACCTTCACGGATCCTGTCTAGGTGTTGCCGAGGTTCATGGGCTCTCAGGCGTGGCGAAGCTGCAGCTCTTAGGGTTAGACATCAGAGTGTAAGCAGTCATATCCTTCAGTAGCTTTTAAGAAGTTCTGGATATTTGTGATCAGCCGGAGGATTAAGGAAGTTCGTTGAGTATGAACCATTCGCATAGACGTGGTGGTCAACGACCATGATGTGAATTAAATATATGTAGGATATCTTATGAATTTCTTCAGTCATTATTGCTACCTTCAGTCGGTACTGTTGCGTCTCGCTGTCACCAGCCGACTCAAGTTCAGCGTCATGGAAGACAATCCGTTGCTAGAAATATACTCTTAGAGCAGCTAGTGCAGGGTTTTTAAGGGAGCAAGATAGACCGGCCATTACGTGCCAAGCATCGAAACGCCGGTGACCTACTCAAAGGGCTGGCCTTTACGAATATTTCGAAGCAGCATCTCAGACGGAGGCGACCCTGAGAATATCTAGCAGAGGAGTAAGGTGGTATTTCCACATAGGGAAGGACCATATACTTGAAAAGCCAACATGATAGCTACTGACATCGTCAAGCTCGCTCTCGCGCAAAGTGTGGTGTTTCAGCTGACCACTTCGTCCGTCGGGTGCTCAACTTTCATCCGATCGTATTTCATTTATTCCAGATCTGTAAAGACGTCCCTCGGACCACTGGAGCGCTTCTGTCTCTCGTCGGTGTTCTCTTATACCGGAACACAGCGTCACTTCACTTCCTCCCAACTCAGCTGCTTGCGGAAACCCGATTTTCAACAACAAGCATTTCCGTAAGCATGCCTAGAGTTTAAAGTCAATAAAGCCTGGGCATCTGCCCAATGTTGGGTCAGCGATACCTGCTCGGAGCCGGTTGTCATCGATGTCAACAAGGATGAGACCGTCGCTGACGATCAGTGGCAGCCACAGCACCAGACCAACAAGCACAAGCTCTCGAATTTCGGGAGTGTTGAATCTACCAACGACTTTATGAAGCAGAAGTACGCCTCTACTGTCTTCCGACGTTCGACATTACTCTCTGCGGAGACGTTGTCTGCTCCTTTGTAGAAGTATAACCCGACGATATGCAGTTAATACTTTCGATGACCTGTAGACGGCATACTATACTTCTCCGGCTTGACCATAGAATATGCCAGGCTATGAAGATCCTTTCCAGCTTCACTTTGCGCTCAAGTTGTGGGGTATAATTATCCTTCCGTCGACCAACACCTTGGTCGAAGTCGGTCAAAACACCTGACATGCCCACCTGGGCGTATACAAAGCTGCGGCAGCGCATACAGAGACGTTTCTTCTTCTTCCTGCATCAAATACCGGTAGACGCCAGCACTCCGTTGTGGGAACTACTATCAAGTGCACGTAAAGGATTGTATGAGCTTTAGTTGACTTCGACGGCAATGCTTTCATTGTCGCGCGTCAATGGACCAAGAAACCACGGTCAGCAGCCCAATGCAATAAGTCACCATCACCAGGACCGACCGAGGGATCTGAGCAGCGCGGTAGTCAGCACAGTGATGGTCTGAGGCTCTTGTTCTCGGAAAAGAGACACATATGAGCGTTAGACGGTCCTCCAGATTATCGGTCAAGAAGAGTTCATGGGCCAGCGAGGACTGATCATGAGCCGGAGAGAGGCGAGTGAGGGGACGATATAAGCAAGGAAAAGTAAGCAGTTGGAGGCGGGGATGGGCAAGTGAGTCACTCCTGTGTTTGCCTTGCTACTTTGTCCGAGTTTTGGTGGTCGTCGAGATTTGCATGACTGTCGAGGCTCCCAAAACCAAAAGACATTCAACTTTTGTAGGTTGAAGTCTTCTACAGCTTCGCCTATGTGGATTCTGGCAGCCGCAAACCCAGCCCTGAAGGTGGTGTATGGTGCTTTACAGGGGGTAGTCGCTAGGGCGATCGCCCTTGGCTGAGCTAAGCACAGGCTGCTTCAGCTGGGATCCATGCCACGATAGCGCCTTCAAGCTCTGTAATGCTCACCTCTCAGCATCGCCTCAGCAGCCTGGAAAACTCGAACGCCCTGAACGCCAATTTCTCACGGTCTCAGCGTGCAATGAAGACGTCAATCTCATCAAAGATACTTCATACCACAAGGTCGCCGTCTCATTTCTCCATACTGATTCGAAGCCCAACCCGGATAATCCTAGGAACCCCAGGCAGGGCTCCTACACTGCGAAGAGCCATACACATCACTCAACATAGGCTCATCAATATGGAGGAGACAACACACCACCCGAAGCCAGACCTCTTCGAGAGAGATGGCGTACGAGTTGCCGTCGAAGGCTGTGTGAGTCCAATCTCCTCTCTCTATCTTTCTGTGACGCTATATATATATTTGAATGAATCCTCAAAACCGGTATTGCAGCAACGAGAATTCATGACTAACATTTCACTTCCAAGGGCCATGGCACCCTAAACGCAATCTACGCCGCCACCACGGCGGCCGCCAGCGCCCGCGGCTGGCCGGGCGTCGACGTGCTCATCATCTGCGGCGACTTCCAGTCCACGCGCAACGGCCGCGACGTGGAGGTCATGTCCGTGCCCGCCAAGTACCGCGTGCTCGGCGACTTCCACGAGTACTACGCGGGGCACAGGACGGCCCCCTACCTGACCCTCTTCATCGCGGGCAACCACGAGGCGGCCGCGTACCTGTGGGAGCTGTACTACGGCGGGTGGGTGGCCCCCAACATCTACTACATGGGCGCCGCCAACGTGCTGCGGGTCGGCCCGCTGAGGATCGCGGGGCTGAGCGGCATCTGGAAGGGGTTCGACTACCGGAAGCCGCACCGCGAGCGCCTGCCCTTCTCCCACGACGACGTCAAGTCCTTCTACCACGTCCGGGAGTTCGACGTGCGGAAGCTGCTGCAGATCAGGGAGCAGGTGGACGTGGGGCTCAGCCACGACTGGCCCAGGGGCATCGAGAAGCACGGCGACGTGCAGCAGCTGTACAGGCTCAGGCCTATGTGGAAGGAGGAGAGCCTGGATGGCTCGTTGGGGAGCCCCGCTGCGGAGTATGTTATGGACCGGCTGAGGCCCCCGTACTGGTTCTCGGCGCATATGCATTGGAAGTTTGCTGCCGTCAAGACTTACCCGCCTCCTGGTGCGGAGACGGGCTCGGGCGAAGGAGTGGTAGTTGAGACGACGCAGGTTGCCGAGGCGCCTACAGCTGCGCCTGCAGTCCCCAACGCAGAGGCGACCGTTGGGAACCCCAATGAGATCGACCTGGACATGGACGACGACGACGACGAAGTAGCGGCCGCAACTACCGCGGCGAATGGCAACAAGGGAACTGACCCAAAGGAAGAACCAACAGAGACTTCGGCCATGGCTGCCAGCAACACCGTCACCGAGGACCTCCGCGCCCTACTCCCCGCCTCCTTCACCCAGACCAGGCCCGACAACAAGCCCAGGTCAGCAGGACCCAAGCGCACGCCAGGCCAGCCCGTCCCGCCGACAATCACCAACACCGAGGTGCGCTTCCTCGCGCTCAACAAGTGCGAGCCGGGCCGTGACTTCCTGCAGCTCTGCGGCATCCACCCCATCGCCAGGCCCAGCCCCGACACCCCGGCTCTGGACCCTGGATCCAGACCCGAGGAGGAACCCACCACAACCACCACAACCACAACCACCATCACACCAGACGGCCCAAACCGCTACCCCCTGCGCTACGACCCAGAGTGGCTCTCCATAACCCGCGCCTTCCACCCCCTCCTCACGATCGGCGACCGCGCGGCCCAGGTACCCCCCGACGAGGGCGAGGAGTCCTACGCGCCGGCGATAGCGCGGGAGCGCGCCTGGGTAGAAGAGAAGATCGTCGCCGCCCCGGACTTGCTGCGCGTGCCCGAGAACTTCTCGCCGACGGCGCCGGCCATCACGAGGGGCGAGACGGGCGCGGTGCGGGACCCGGCCCTGCTGGAGCTGCACTCGGGTGTGCAGCCGGTGGAGCACACGAACCCGCAGACGGTGGCGTTCTGCGAGATGCTGGAGATGACCAACCTGTGGGACGCGCCGGAGGAGGAGAGGGAGGAGAGGCGGAGGCGGGGCCCGCCGGCTGAGGAGTTTGGCGGTGAGAAGAGGGGGGGTAGAGGGGGGTTCAGAGGTGGTGGTGGAGGTGGTTTCGGCGGTGGGCGAGGGAGGGGGGGTGGTGGTGGTGGTCGTGGGGGGAGAGGAGGGCGCGGTGGAGGACGCGGTAGGGGTAGAGGGGGACGGTGAAGGGACGACGGCTTCAGTATGTAATTGGAGACAATACGAAGTTGCAGCAACTCGTACAAGAAGGCCATGAGGTTACGGTCATGTCGCGGTATTTTAGGAGGGATTGGGACAACAAAGATGCATCAGGTAGATAGATACCCTCGGGAATTGTTTGAGCTTGAAAGGTTCTTTCTTTTTCCGTTTATTCTTTTAGGTTTATATGTTATCAACGGTGTGCAGGATAGTTCGGCCTGCAATCTTCTATATACTACGTATCAAAGGCTCGAAGCCGGAAGATGTTTCCCCTCTGAAAAAGCGAGGGCCCAACGGGGCACAGTAGGCCTAAGCAGAGTGTGGGGGAGTTGATTTCGATCTTCCATCTGAATTAGACGATCAACCCACGGAAGAGAGATAGGTTGATCGCATATGCTAAGATGGGGGTTGTTTCTCATTGTATAGCAGCAACATGTCACGTGTGTGTGTAGCCTGTGTGAGAAGTACAAGGCGAGGACACAGAGGAAGGGGTGGATGCAAAGACAACAAGCGTGATGGCACGGAAGGCCATCTGCATCGTGATATTGCTTCTCGAAGATCAAGGGTATCGTATCGTCATGGACCATGGTATTCGTTCCCAGACGCCAGTCCCCCTTGCCGTTTCGAGTATCCTGCCGTCAAACCTTAACGCCGTAATGCCAGACATTCAGTAGAAGAATTAGTGTATGAGCAGAGCCGCAGGCCACCTCAGCTGAACTGGTCTTGATGGATGTCAGCATCTTTCATGCCCCCCTGGTTGAGGTTGTTGGCATGCTCTCACTGTCAAGTTGAAGGTAGTCGGCGGCGGTCAGCAGCTCCAGACACATGTCGACTGGAATCTCCATGTCTGGGACATCCTCTTTGTCTTGGTATCTATACCAATAGAGTAAATACTCGACAACCTTCTCGAGGATGACAGCACTGGGAAGGGGGAGTTAGCTGACGGTATAAACACGCCGACGATTCTGATCAATGACTGTGAGGGTGGTGACAGAGTATCTCAGATCAAGTGTAGTTGGACCTTCACCCAGAACCGATCGTTGATGGCTCTGTAAAGATATAAAGCGGAATGAAAATTCTTTTTCATCATCGACACTGAAGAAAGTGATAGAAAAGGGAAAAGGTGGGAGAGAGGCGCAGGTGTGGGCGCAGCAAAAGTGTGGCTGTGAAAAAGTGTAAGAGGAAAAGACGGAAAGAAAACCACTAACCTCATGTCCTCCATCCTCACGACACCGGTCCGACTCTCCAAGAAGCCGCCGTTCGGATCGATGGTCCGCTTCAGCATGGGGCTAGCATAGCAGGCCTCGCGTGGCAGGACATACTCGAAGTCGTCGGCCGAGACAAGTGTGATGTACTTGCTCGGTGCCATATTGCTCAATCTCGAATCGTGACGGTGATACTGATCGTTGTTCCTGGCTGTGGCTGCAGGTGCAGATGAGATGAAACAAGGCAGAGAGGAAGAGAGGAATATAGTGAGGCCGGGGATGATGATTTGCAAACGGAGAAAAATCCGGATCGGACGTGTCGCGCGCGCTCGCACTGCCTTGCTGCTGCGGTAGCTGCTGCGGTAGATGCCCACCTGCCCTGCTGCCCTGGTATGGAGTGCAGATGATGACGATCACAACAATGGAATTGTGGGCAGAAGAAGGTCCGTCCTGGTTGCAGAAGGCTGAGATGCGTGGGGATGCGCAAGGTCAGTTCATAGACTGAGGTTTTTCTGTTGACAGACAGGCAGAAGAGAGAGAGAGAGAGAGTCCTGGAAGTCTGGACTCTGCTCTGGATCTAGCCCTACAGTGTAGATACTTCTTCCTTGCTGCAGCAGCAACCTTCCTGCAGATCTGTGCAGCTTCGCTTCAGGGAGGCTGAAGAATGTACTCCTCGGGTGTGACGGTTCGTCTAGTCTGGCTCTGGTCGACAAAACCTCGTGGGCCTCACAGGACGGTCGGTCAGTCAGATCAGTCGGTAAAATAGAAGAGAATAACCTGGTAGAATTTTTAAGTGGGATGTGCACGGGCCTTGCACGGACCAACTGGCACGACTTTTGGGAACATCTGGAGCCCGCAGCCCGGCCGGCCGGGTGTCTGCAGGGATGTGGCAGGTAGCTTCGGGGACGCTCCAGCCACCGTCAAAACAATCAAGGCTGGGTGGGTCACACTTATCAAAAACGTTGGGGACACCTGGGCTACTGGGCTAATGGGCAACTGGGCAAGCAAGCTGGTCAGAGAAGTCGGGATGGAGCAGCACAGCCAACCTTGGAACCCTGGTAGCAGGATAGAGCCGTGCCGAGCAGCAGACAGCACAGAAAGAACAGAAACACCAAGGACGGAGCAGGACGGAGCATGAGCAATGCGCCCAGGTGTGCCTGCCCGGCCACCGAATTACAGGGGTGGTACTACGAGAGTACGGGGCCGTACAAGTTATAGGGGGGAGACAAGGGGAGACAGGGGATGGTTACCGCTCTACTGCGTAGTAAGACAGGTGGAACAGCCGTCCTATTTATGACGTATAGTGGCCTGGGTGGGCAGGTGGGTGGGTAGGACCTGCTGTTGGGTGCCTGAGTG
Organism: Cytospora leucostoma; assembly: GCA_003795295.1. NCBI lineage: Eukaryota > Fungi > Ascomycota > Sordariomycetes > Diaporthales > Cytosporaceae > Cytospora > Cytospora leucostoma. The sequence goes on along the minus strand of LKEB01000028.1, from coordinate 255,604 downwards.
CCTGGATGCATCTTCAAGCCTAACGCACTGGACTGCCAGACTGCTGGACTGAAGTGACAATGCAACGGGCGAAACGGGCACCGCGCGCCCTGGTTGCTGGGACGCCAGCGTTCCCGTAAACACACCTGGGCCCCATCAGCCAGTAACCTTGGAACACACCTGGGCACCCAGCTAAGTACCTGAGGTATCTGCAATACCTCACTACACACCTACAATAGCAGGCAGAGGCAAGTACCTGGGTCAAGATAAAGTAGGTGGGTTGGGTGGGTTGTTACCATCGCTATACTGTACCTAGGTACCGTACCGTACCAAGTACCGTACCAGTACCGGATGCGTACCGGCAAACAAATGCAGCCAGCATCATCTTCCTTTCTCTCTAGAAACACCAACCTCCCCTTTCTCCTAATACGCCAATTGCTTGATTGTTCGTCTCGAGGAAACAACCTTCTTCCTCTTCATCCTCTACTCTCACTAATTCTCCTCTCTCGTTGTCTCTTGTGTGTGTGTGTGTGTGTGTGTGTCTTGCAGCTCTGATCATCAACATCACATTAATCACATCGCATTTTCAAACTGCTTCGTCTAAGCATAAGCATAGCCCTTGCTTGCATATCTGGAATAGCGACCAGCATACCTAGCATTTGCTTGCTTGCTTGCATTCGAAGATCTCCGTACGGACAGGACACGACACGATTCGACACGGAACCACAACACATCACACCATCACAGCACATCAATCACACAAATAAAACAAAAGCCAATCCCTCTGTGGCACAGATACAGCTTCCTGAACTGTCCTGAACTTGTTCTACCGTCAGATCCGATACCCTGATTAGCTGCTCCTCGACCGCTCCAGCAACATCACCTGCAAAACACTGTGTTGTTGGTTTCTGTCCTGTTGACCTGGCTGGCCTGCCTACCTTTCGTCGGTCCGCTCAGTTCCACCTCTAGCTGTGCCTAACCGCATGTCGGCCCCGCCATTTACTGGCAACATTGAATCCTAGCAGCAAATATGAGCATGGCTTCAACTTACAGCTATCGCAATTCGTACCACAGCAACCAGCCCCTCAGCGACGAGAAGTATTATGAGAGTGGCCGCAAAACCCCAAGCAGCAACAGCAGACGGCATCAAAGGTCCAGTGATGGGACCGTCAGTACTATGATGAGCAATTCCACCGGCCGCGAGTCTACAGCAACAGCCATGACAGACGTTCCCGCCTACTCCAAGAAGATTGTTGTCGTTGGTGATGGCGGTTGCGGAAAGACATGTCTGTTGATCAGCTACAGTCAAGGATACTTCCCAGAGGTGCGCATTGAAACGAGACCGAACACACCTTACCCAGCCCGCCCTCCCCTGCTCTTCCACTAGGCCCGACCGTCACCGCCCGAGACAATCACTGACCTCCAATCAGAAATATGTCCCAACAGTATTCGAGAACTACATCACATACCCTACACATCGCCAGTCCGGTAAGACCGTCGAGCTTGCCCTGTGGGACACTGCAGGACAAGAGGAATACGACCGTCTACGACCGCTCTCCTATCCAGAAACCGACCTTATCTTTGTCTGCTTCGCCATCGACTGCCCAAACTCACTCGAGAATGTCATGGACAAGGTAATTCGCCCGTCACTCACCGCAAAAGCATCCCCAGTCCCATGCTGACCAGCCTCGTGGTAGTGGTACCCGGAAGTCCTGCACTTCTGCCCCTACACACCCCTGATCCTTGTCGGTCTCAAGTCCGACCTGCGCTACAAGAAGACGTGCATCGACATGCTCAAGACGCAAGGCCTGACGCCCGTCACGCGAGAGCAAGGGATGGCGGTCGCACAGAAGATGAACGCGCAGTATATGGAGTGCAGCAGCAAGGAGATGAAGGGTGTCGACGAGATCTTTGAGCAGGCCATCACCACTGTCGTCACCAACGACCGGCGGACCCTCGAAATTCAAGCTTCACAAGGCAAGCCGACAAGTCACAAAGCTACCAGCAGCGGTGGCCTCCCCGGTGCCGCCGGTGTTCGTAAGAAGAAGAGAAAGTGCAACTTCCTGTGAGCTGTTGGACCTGCTGAGAGCCGAGACTTTACTACTACCGACCTAATGGGGCTCAAGCCCTGGGTGAGCAAAACACACAACCAACTCGCCGAATGTGTTTTACGAAGCGATGCATGATTCGGCATGACATTATTCCCTTCGCGGATTCGATACGACGTTCCCTCCACCTCATCACGAAGATAACTCAAGGGGGTCTGAGGCGTCACGAAAGCAATGGCGGCCCCACGGACACGATGATGAAAATGATGAGGGATGAGAGATGATAGATGGACGCATGGAGTGAAGCAAGAGAAGCAAGGAGTTTCGCATCCCCACCATGATGGCTGAAGGGTCTGTTGCCATGGCCCGTGTTGGTATTTACTTACATCACATCATATCTTTCCTTGTATGTGGATTCGCGATACCTCTCCCGGTGGAAGGGAGGAGAGAGGACAGAGCAGGCCGGTCCGAGCCTGAGGCAGTCTAGATGACGTCTCATTATTACCCTCGGCCAGTGCATATTTCTAGGGCGAATCGGAAGCCGGACTGTGCTTTTACTCGAAGGGACGGGGGTTTTTCTTCTTTACTGTTTACTATTGGGGGGATATCTCAAAGAGTGTTTTGTTCTTTTACTGCATGGAATAGGAAACAACATAAGGAGTCCATTTGCTCCCTGCCCAAATCAAACCGCTTTTGGGAACACAGCGCTCCACATCTGACCGTATGTAATCGTGTAATCGTCACTTCTCATGTCTATGGGGTATCATATGCCTCTCCTCTCCATCGTGCCTCGACATCATTGCGTCCTCCTCTTCTCGACCACCCGCAAGGGGTGCCGCCCTGCTGCTACATTGTTCTCCTCCCGTTCATGAATCCTCCATCTCCACGTCTTCTTCCTCATCAACACCACCGCCACCCCCATGTTGTTGTTGCTCGTCCCCCGCTCCTTCATGGCCCTGGTCCTCGGCGTGCTGCCTGTCGTCATCCCTGCCGCCCTCCTCGGCCTCGGCCTCGCCCTGTCCTTCACCTTCACCCTCCCCCTCCTCCTCCTTGGCCATGACGGTCTCGAAGGTGCTCCACAGCGCCTCGACGGAGCTGAACTCGTTGCCCACCGCGATGACGGCCTCGAGGTTGCGGTTCAGCTTGTTGATGTTCGCGAGGACGTGCTCGAAGCTCTGTTTTCATCCATGGCAGATCCGGGGACGGGTCAGTCACGTGCTATGCGGCGAGATGGGGGGGGGGGAAGGGGCGCTGGCAAGTAGATCGTGGAGGGGCTGGGGTTGGCTTAGGTGGTGTATGTATGTATGTGTGTGTGTGTATGTAGATGGTGTATGGGTATTGTATGGTGCGTATCTATGTATGTATGTACCGTGGCTATCTCCCCGATCAGCGCCCCGCGCTGCTGCTCGAAGTAGGCTCGCGATGCGGGCGTGGATGTCGACGTTGTCGTGGCCATCATCATGGCTGCTGACTGCAAGCTGTAGTCCGCTTCGGCCTGGCTCGGTCCGGATTTCTCTAGGTTGTGTCGAGCCTGATTGGTCGATTGGGTCTTTACTGACTCAGCTTGCTCGGTTGGCGGTCGGTATATCCCAGGTCGGAGGTTTGTTCTCGTGTTTTACCGTGTTATGTGCTCGTCGGAGTTGTGCTGGACTGGGAGGTGCTTGCAAAGTCGCGTCGTTCCTCAGTGGCGGACGCGTTCTCCGCGATGGTGGTGGGTGGTTGTTTATTTTGCCCAGGGTGTAAATTGGGCGGAGGGGTCCCGGTTCCCGTTGTCAGGCCCAGCCATTCCCCAAGGTTCCCAGTGCCGCCCGCCTCCCTGGGGTGGCCCCTGGTCGTCCTTCCCAGTGTCCCGGGATTGGGGGCGTCTGGCTGCAACTGGAAAACCAAAAATAGCGGCTCCTTCATTCATGCGGTTCGACCCGCTGAATCCTTGCGGTGTTGACTACCAGATATAGGATATACTTGGAGGTACCTACATTCTTGTAAGCGCCAGCCAGCCCATCCCCGCGAAGGATTATCCCGTTCATATCAACCAACATCCGGTGGAAGAAGGATCTGTTGGGCCTTGTCACAAAATCAATTGCTCAATCACATTTGCTCTCCCTCTTATGATAATTTTTTTGATCATTCATATCTCATAGCTATATAACTCCATGGGGAGTTTCGGTCCCCATCATCCCAGAAGAAGCACATGGGTGGTTCCATATTGCCCAGCTGGTTTCGAAGTTGCTCCCGCCCTCAAGAACGCTTCCCACCGACGCCGATCCAAACCTTCCAAAGGTTCCCAATACGTATATCGAGTGATGTCTCTCGAATCCTTGCATTTATCTATACCGTTGCAAGCAGTTGATTTCTATGCCATCATATTTGAGGTATCTCAGATGTTTAGCCGGATAGCGACAGACTTGTTCTGGGTGTAGTTTGCCAGAGCCGCCTCACCGAGCTCGCGGCCCATGCCAGACTCCTTGTAACCACCGAAAGGCCTGTACAGTCTGTCAGTACATTTGGTTCACAGTTGCGCACGCAGTGATATCTCTTCTGGAAGGGGGCTTGCTTACAGTTGGTGGTGCAGTGCGTTATAGCAGTTCACCCAGACAGTACCCGCCTTCAACGAGTTGCTGACGCGGATGGCAGTGTTGAGGTCCTGGGTGTGGACAGCAGCTGCCAGACCGTAGTTGGTATCGTGCGCCGCCTCGATGACATCCTCCTCGGTCTTGAACTTGGCAATGGAGCAGACAGGCCCGAAGATTTCCTCCTGCATGATCTTCATCTTGGGCGTCACACCGGAGAAGATGGTGGGCTTGATGAAGTATCCCTTGTCACCATGGCGCTCTCCGCCAGTCTCGAGGAAGGCACCCTCCTCCTTGCCGACCTTGATGTACTCCATGATGCGGTCATACTGCAGCTTGCTGACCTGAGGCCCCTGGAAGGTCTCCTCGTGGAACGGGTCGCCGACCTTGTTCGCCTCTGCGCGCTCCTTGAACGCCGCAACGAACTTGTCGTATATGCCCTCCTGCACGTAGACTCGGGAACCAGCGCAGCATGTCTGGCCGTGGTTGTAGTATATGCCAAAGTTGACCCAGTTGATGGCCTCCTCGAGGTTGGCATCGTTGAAGACTATGTTGGGGGACTTGCCACCTAACTCGAGGGTGACCTTCTTGAGGTTGGACGAGGCCGCGGCCTTCATGATCTGTCGACCAACGCCGGTGGAGCCGGTGAAGGCCACCTTGTCGATGTCCATGTGTGAGGCGATGGCGGCACCAGCCACTCTGCCGAGACCGGAGATGATGTTGACAACTCCTGGGGGGAAGCCAGCCTCCTTGACGAATTGTGCTGCCACGAGGGCTGAGAGTGGTGTCTGTTCAGCAGTCTTCAGGACGACTGTGTTGCCTGTCGCCAGGGCAGGGCCCAGTTTCCACGACCACATGAGCAGGGGGAAATTCCACGGGATGATCTGTCCGCATACACCAATCTGCGGGAAAGATATGTTAGCAATTGATGTCTTCATCGTTGAAACCAATGCTTGACTCACCGGCTCTGGTCTCGTGTAGTGGAACATGTCCGGGTCAATGTCAATGGTCTTGCCCTCGATCTTGTCCGCCCATCCACCGTAGTACCTTATGCAGCCGACCACGCTAGCGACGTCACCTTTTGCCAACGTGATTGATTTACCGTTGTCGAGAGACTCGACGGCAGCCAGGAGGTCGGCGTTCTTCTCCAGGAGGTCTGCCAGTTTCAAGAGCATGATACCTCTCTGCTGCGGTGTCGTTTTGTTCCAGCTGCCCTCGAATGCCTTCCTGGCTGCGGCAACAGCGATGTCGACATCCGCTTCTGTGGCCTCGGAGACGGAGGTGATGACTTCCTCGTTGGTGGGGTTGATGACCTCGAACTTCTTTTTGTCCTGACCCTCGACCCATTCGTTGTTGATAAACCTAGTTGGAGGTCAATATGTGAGCGAATCGAGAATGGGCTGTCACCGTGTAATGCGGGAACCTACAGTCCAACAGGCTGCTTATATGTGCCCGTGAGTGGCGTATGGAGCTCTTGGAACAGCGACATGTTTGCTAGGTTGTGGATAGACGTTGGGTAGATAGTTGATCTCTTGGTGTTTCTTCAGTATATGGCACCTGCCTGCAGTTTGTCGTTCTTGAAATAGGGTATCTTTGCGTTGAAATGAATATGAAGAGGAAGAATAGGGACTGGCACCATTCAAGGAGACAGGATGGGTCGACGGTATATTTAAGTTGGTCTGAGGGACGGAGTGGCAACGGGCAACCAGGTGCTTGTTGGGATGGGGTCCATGGATGGTTGATCCAGATGTCGGGGCAATTAGAAGTGTACACTACCCCGTAATGCGGGGAAATGGGACATCGACCGAAGGAGTGACGATGCAGCCTCCATGTGTGGAAGGCACTCTAAGACGCCTCCAAGCCGCATGGGCAGGGAACACCGTTGTTGCTCAAATCCCGGCGGATGCAAGCTAGAGTCCGGATCCGCATAGGAGGGGCCTTGCTAAGTCTTGGAAGGGTCAGAGGATCAAGATGGTCACGCTCTGTTGAAGCTGTAGCGGGATCATCATACAGAATCGTCCCTGTTAGAGTTCGGTCCGGTCTTCATTAACTGGGGCCTGTGTCAATCCATCCCGCAGGATCAACCTTGGAACACTTGGGTGCGAGTACTGTAGCATCGTTTGGCTCGTGACCTTTATATAGACGATATTGAAAATGCAAGGCCTTTCCTCATAAGTGCCTCATAGTAAGCAAAAGGAAATGGACTGTCCTTCGTTGCAAGCTGAAGCTCGGGGGCCGGAAAGCCGACAGCCTCCTGTACAACCCGAGACGCCATCTCACACCGAGAACTCGACTCGGCATCGCGGCAGGATACATACGTACATGGCCAGCTTCGGATTTACCTTTGTACCTTTGTACAACAATGACAGGCTCACAGGCGAATTAATACAGCCCCTTTTGGCCGAGAGCTTCAGACTCTTGGCCCTTCCTATGCCACACTCACCAACTAGGGTAGGGGCTCGGACAACTGGAAACTATGCAAGTGGAGTAGTCATCTGCCTCTTGCAGTGTTGCAACCCATACATAGTATGGGCGGTATTGTACCAGCGGATAATGGCTTAGACAACCATTGCTGCGACATGGTCTCAACGAACGGGTTCAATACACAATGTGAGAAGTTTCAAAATGGGGTGTCAGGGATGCTCGAGTATCAAATGACGCATATGGTGAACCAGATGTTGTTGAGAGAAGGCTTTACCCCACAGTACTACTGTAGCAACTAGCCAACCCCACGTTTTGGGGCTCTCCCCCGCCATTACCCCAACTTCGAGGAGCCTATGAGATCATCCCAGTTACTGTCCCAATTGATCTCCTTAGCACGGATCCGCTCATTGCAAATGTATTCCACCTGCGTCTTGCTAAGTATGTACGTCTTGAGACGGAAGAGGAAGTGGTTATACGAACGTAAGGTATCCCATTTCTTTTTTTGAATACAGGATGCAGCTCACTGTGCTTTGCTGCCAAGTGGGATCACACATTATCATGCTCACAGCATTATCAACACACCAAGCTGACTGTCTCGTGGGGAACTGATAAGTCCAACTCGACTCGGGGTAATGTTCCGCGAGAGGGAACCTCACCTTGCAACTTCTTACCGCCCACGTGCACATCAGACTCCATATCTCAGTTCCTGCGGGGATGGGATCCACAACCCCAGCATCGTACCAGTCGACCCGTGTCAATGGAAGCCTTTCTCAGAATGGGAACAGAGCCGTAATGCGGATCCGCTGAGCCGCACTCAGCACTTGTCATCGTTCTTCTCTGCACCATATTACGCGTTGCCCCGGCCCGCTTGATTACCTACTTCCGAGTGAGAGCTGGTGAGGCCTGACCGAGGTTATGTCCGAACATATGCCCTTTCACCTCCTTGCGCCCGGGGAATGAACGACATTGCTGTCCTGCACGCACAGTGGAGGTGGATGATATCACATGGGAATGCTGCTTCGTTACCTACCTGATGAGCAGTCCTGCAGGAAAAGGGGGTCTTCCCTCGACTCCTTGATGGTCTCTCCTGCTCTCCTGGCGCTTCCCCGGATTTTTTGACAGGCTTGTTCCACTCTGACTACTTTTCAACCAATCAGGAAGTACAAGTAGGCATCTGCTATGTGGCTACTTGGGTCCTGGTGTGTCTACCTTAGTAATGACTTTCAGGCTGTCACATCGTAGGGCTTGGCCTCTTAAATCTCTCAGAGTAATGTACAAGCCCTCTCTTGGATGGCGGTGAACGTGCCCAGCTCGCGTCCACTATGTATGATCGACTCCATTCTCTGCTTTTCCAGGAGATGTGAAGGCCTCGCTGGTGCGGGCGATAGCCTTCCCCCCGGAGGGGGGTGGGGTCCTTATATAAATCCTCATTCTCACTACAGGATTCGCACTTCGTCTTGTTCTGCAGTTGAGGCAGCTTGTACAAGCTACGTGTCCCTAATGTCACTCGTCAAATTTAGAATGGTTCAATGTCCTCATCGCCGGACGGATCGCAATCGGGATCTTGGTCTTGCGAACGACCCGCTTCCCTGATCAGTTGAGGCATGGCAGGATGCTCGGTCTGGACAAGCTACGGACATATTGAGGTGTATAAGACGTCTGCCCAAGTCGTCCCATGGTTTTGTGAAAGATAGTTTGTTTCCCGAGTATATCGAATCAAAAATTGAACGATACGCCCCAGTTCTTCCAGATGTTGATTATGTCGTCCATGGCATGTAAAGTCCTGCCCTGGTAATATGAAAGTGTGAGGGAGTTATGAATGAGAAGGGGAATTTATATACACGCATTTAGCTATACTTGATTCCATATCGAAGTGGTCAAGCCAGTATGGCTCTCGACGATATGCTATGCGATAAGGAGGGGGAGTACGTAGTCCTATATAAGGAAAGCAATGATGCGGTCCTCTAGTGGTCCTCTTTGGAGCACGGATTAGTAGTTCGTGATGTTCGAATTAATCGCAGTATCACGAGAAAGGCGTAAAAGATCTTGTTCGCCCTTACGATCCGACCTGAAGGGTGTATCTCAATTTGGCTCCATCACTATTGATAAGGCTGTCAACGTGCTAAGAGACCGACGAGACAAACCTTGATGACCTAGTCTGCCGGCTTTCCACAAGCAGACAATTTGCATACCAAGTACCATACCTCCATTGCAGCCCATATGATGCAGGCTTGAGATCAAATTGCCATTGATGTGCGTTTCACAGATGGCTGATGGCAATTCTCTGATGTGCATGGTTCCTGACTGAAGTCGCTGCTTCGAGGCTGACTATGGTCACTTACGTAATACGTGGAAGAGCCGAATCCGGAAGGTGGTGAAGGAATTTTGTGGAGAGGACATTCCGACCGGTCGCATTTCTGGGCAGACTGAATGTTTTCTGCCGACCAGCCATTCAGCGATCCTACCATCCTCGCGACGCCCGCGATTTCGTCCAACGCTATGCTTACCAGGCCCAACAAGGAGTCCCACCCCAGAAGAGCTTACTGAATGAGTCTCCAAGTTTCGAAGAGATGGCGGATGCTGCAGAGAGTGCGTCGCCGGCGCCAGCCGTAGCGACGCAGTCCAGGAGCGGTAAGTTCCCCTTACCCCCATCGTCAATACCATCACGACACGCCAAGACGAAAGGAACCTTCTTCAATCTGGCGTCGCATACGGATATGCTCCAACTACATATAGGATCTAATGTACTGCAACCGCAGAGACTCCTCAAAATGAGCCCAGCAATGCGGACGGTACCCCGGCACCCACGACCAGGAGCGAAGGGACGCCTCAGGCAATCGATCCTGTTCCTGTGAAGAACACAGAGAACTCGGCCGATGCTGCTTCCAATATCAGTCCTGACCCAGCCACGGTCCCCACGGTCCATATTTCTTCACCAAACTCGGACACTCAGGGCCAGAACCATTCCGATACGCCTGCCCCAGCCCAACCGCCCCCGCCCGTGATACCGACGTCTGCCGCAGCTGCCTGCCCTGCTACGACGATACCTGCCGTCGCGCCCCCCGCCTCCACTGTCACGGCTCCCACTCCACCCCATGTTGCTACGCCCACACCGACATATGCTCCGGAATCGTCAACCCCGGCAAAGCGATCACGAACGCCGGAGCCCGGGGAGGAACCGACCGCCGACAAAAGACAAAAGATAGAGCACCCTACAGGGCAAGACATCACTACAGGCCAGGACAGCACCACAGGCCAGGACAGAACCACAGGCCAGGACAGCACCATAGGCCAGGACAGCACCACAGGCCAGGACAGCACCACAGGCCAGGATGGCACTATAGGCCACGACAGTACTACAGGCCATGATGGTACTATACGCCACGATAGTACTACAGGCCACGACAACATACAGACCTCCGCTGACGTCAAGCTCGAGAACGAGTCGTTCCTCAACGGCGATGGAGATTCTGACTGGAATCTGGAATCCATGCTGGCAAACGCTTTGGGAGCTGTTAATGAGGCAGACGAAAACCTCAACATTGACACCACAACAACGGCCGCGCCAGCACGACGGCGATTAGAGAAGATGAAATTCATAGAGAGCCCAACTTACTTCTCGCGGTCCATGGGCTTGCCAATCCTGGGGAGTCTCGTAAGTGAACGACATATACGCATCCATTGGTTCTAGTTTCTAACCATTCAACAGGCTGTACAAATATTGCTTGCGCTTTTTCAGCAGCCTTCGGAGGTCACAGACAAGATCATTCGCGATTCAAGGACCGAAGGCGGCAAGGTTTATGTTGCATTGAGAGGCACGTTCATGGCAAGCTTGAAGCTGTTCACCGACTCTACCGCGTTCCTTAATGCGGATGATCTCGACATTCATGACCCAGGAGACCGCGAAACAATTCAGATGGCGAACCTTGCCAATATGTGTGCTAGTTTCTACGGCCCTGGAGGTCCAACCATGGCCACGGCGCACGATTACTTTCTAAAAATCATGATTCCAGAGAACGGCATGATTACCGAGGAAATATCCTCGCTCTACCTCGATCAGAAAACGCAAAGTTTCCTCGCATATGCTAATGTGATGGAGGACAAAGAATCCACGAGAAACAGTCTCATGGACAAGTTCTTCCCCCTGGACTTGGAAGATAAGCTGAGAGCATATTGGAGGGAATCTAACCTCAATCTTTCTATATCTGCGGACCAGTTCGTCAGGCCCTTCACAGACAGGCGCAACTTACTCAGAGCCATAGGTCACGATAAAGAGAAACGCCGTAAGTCTACCGCACCTCTCAAATCCAACATGAACCTGGGCGAACTAATACGAAATAGGGCAATTGGAGGCGAAGTATCAGTTCGCAACGTTTCTGGACAGTCTCAGCGCATTTATACGTTCGAACTTCGAGGCCATCGTGGAGTACGCAGAGAGCCATGGAATTGAGATCCCCAACGAGGCCGCAGAAGAAGAGGCGTTGCTTCTAGAAGGTGTCGCTCCGCCATCTACATATTCGGGCTCTTTCCCTGGACAACAAAGACGTCCGAATGGGACCGATCCTAATGGCTATGAAATCACGGGGCTTGCATCACTCATCGCAGAGAAGCTCAGTTCTGTGGAAGGCTTCGGCTTTGGGCAATCTGCGGCTGGCATACCGGACGGCACGCACTTGCCGCCTACTCAGTCACTACCCACCTCCGTTCTGTACGAGAGGGCACGACAAGCAGCAGTGGCCAAGTCATCCACCCATGCCGCCCGTAGAGAGGGTCTGCATTCTACAAGGAGGCCATGGACTCCCGAAGAAGAGAAGGCACTCATGGAAGGACTTGACAAGGTCAAGGGGCCCCACTGGAGCCAGATTCTCCAGCTCTACGGACAAAACGGGACTATCTCCGATATCTTGAAGGACCGGACACAAGTCCAGTTAAAGGACAAGGCCCGCAATCTGAAGCTGTTCTTCCTCAAAACTAACTCAGAGATGCCTTACTACCTACAATGCGTAACGGGAGAGCTCAAGACTCGGGCCCCGGGCCAGGCGGCGAGGAAGGAGGCAGAGGAGCAAGCACGCCAAGGTGTCATGAACCCAAACGGAAGTGTTCAGAGTTATGCCCATAACTACAGCAATGGCACCACGAACGGCACATACACGATGGGACATGGCATGTCCATGGCTGGATCATCAAGGCCATCTTCAGCCACGCCGGGTGCAAATTCTCCCCCAGCAGGTGCAACGAATAATCAGCAATATCAAAGTCAGTCGACGTACCAGCAGCGGCAACCCATCCAGCAGCAACAGTCGTATCAACAGCATTCGCAGCAGCAACGGCCACCGCAGTCACAGCAGGCTGTGCCACACTCCTCAGTCACACCAACGCAGGTCAAACTAGAACCCGGAGTCTCAAGGCCCCCGACACAACCTTCTCAGCATCACCAGAGTATCGCTCCCGCCCCCTCTTATCAGCAAAGACCGTTGCAACAAGGGGCGGCCTCTGCGACTCCTCAGCACCAGCACCAGCAACGGCCCGCACAGCAGCCAGCTACGCAGGGGCTTCAGTACCAACAGCCATCACAACAATTACACAGGTCAGTAGCAACGCCTTCGGCGTCGTCAACAAATTCACACCCTGGAGCGGCTGGCACGTTATCACACCCTCAGTCACGAACACCGGCCACTGCTGTAGCGTCTGCGCCTGCACCTGGTCCTCCACGTCCGGCTTCGGCGGCTACAACAGCATCTCCAGCGACCTCTATGCCTACTACGTCCTCGGGGCCCTCATCGGCTCCGCCTCCTCTAGCAACGCATCCAGTACCTACCATCATGCCTGCGCCTCCAACACCTACCGCGTCACCTTTGACACCCACTGTAGGGTCAGCCGCGGCTTCCCCGCGGATGCCTACCCATTTCCAGAAGCACTCAACACACCCAACACAATCGATGGCGCCGGCAGAGCAGCTGAAGCAGACACAAGCCCCAAGTCCCGCTCCAGCGCCAGTATCAGCACCAACTGCAGCAGCTCCCAATGCACACACGAACCCTGCGGATGTGAAGACAGACGTGGACGACGAAGAAGCTTTGATCAGATCATTGTCAGCAGCGATAAACAGCGCTTAGAGATGATGCAATCACGCTATATTGATTATTGGTCCTACACACAGATCGGGCGTCAGGACGGCAAGCACCCATCCATGGTCGGGCCGGGCGGAAGAAGAGACGAAGTTGAGACGAGGCGGAAGAGAGAAAGATTCATGGGGGCAATCAAACTTGGGTGCGCTCTTGTTTTGTGAAGTTTTGTCGTTACACAGGTATGTTGGTGTTTGCCATATGCTTACTTGATACCAAGGAGTCAGCCTAGGGCCGGGAACGGGATTAGCCCTATATAGGATATCATATTGAATCGGAATCAGTTCTATGTTGCAACGTATGTGATGTTCGTGTGGAACCAGGCCGGGGGAACGATGGCGCCCTGCGATATATTGGCCGATGATTGTACGCTTTGAAGTGATAAGGGGGGTATCCGACTCACACGATACCAAGAGAAGGGGGTTAGGTACGATCGACAAGTCGTCATGTCAAAGGCCTGGGAGACTCCGTGTCGATGAGGCGCAGAACTTGCAACATGGTCGATGGCTTTGCTGTGGGGCGCGACTTATTACGACAGGAAACAAGTGTACTTCACTTGTGCGGCCAAGCTCTCACCGATGATCTAAATCAGGTGAGCCCACGTCCCGCTCATTTTTTCACTGTTCACGGGAACATGGTCGAACATGGACCTCGAGGTTTTGAGCCAGGTCTGAGGTGCCATTTCAGGTACCAAGACTCTAGAGGCAAGCCTGATAACCGGGAGGACGGAGACAACCTCCATATCTCATCTCTGAACCGATAAAATGAGACGAGACGTCTTCTCCTTGCCTGTACGACCGCCATACAGTTCCCCGTCCCCCTTCAAACCCCCGACAGCTTCTCTTACTGTTTGGCACTGCGCCCTCCCTGTGTAGCCCAAGCTCACCCACCACCTGGTCATTGTTTGATGGGGTATGCTTACGTTTTCACAACCTTCTGGCTTTACCATCTTGTTGTTTCGTATCCCTCTTTCTGTCAATTTCCCCCAAGCAAATATCCCCCGCCGGGCGAGTCTCAGGTTCACGGTCTGTTTCTCAAATGCTGTTGCGAGCGGATGAGTATCAAGTGGTGAGTGAGTGCGAGAATGTAGGAAACCATCTGCTGGCAAGGAGTCTAGACGAATTAATGAGACAATAACAGTCTTCTGACCCCGGATCTGCTCTCTTCGCTACATCAACGGCATATCAGCGTCGAGAAGGGAGGCCACGCCCATTCGGGATCCAAAGGATACCTCGACATAGTCGCTCGCTCACTCAGTCCCATCCCCTCCATACTCTCTACACTACTAACATCAACGAAATCACCTACCAATACTCGAAGTCCTGAACTACGAAGTGGAATATAAACCTTGCCCAAAAGCGTCTCGAGATGTGGGACATGATGCTCTACCCAGGCGTGCCGCACACCAGCCGGCGGCACAGGAGAGGCAGGCACAGCAAGAAGGGCCGCAAGTGCCGCGCGTGCAGGGAGCACCTCGGGAAGGTGACGGTGGGCGGGAAGAAGGTCGAGATGGCCTACTGCGAGAGGCATTACTGCCAGAAGTTCCTGGCGGACGGGACGGTGTGCCAGGAGCAGAGGAACGGGAGGAATCCGTTGTGGAAGTATTGTGATCTGCGTGAGTCTGTCGGGATACACTCTTATATGGTTTCTTTTTGATCCCTCCGTTCTTTACCCTTCTCGCTTTTCTTCCTTCTTTTCTTCTACCTGTTCCTTTCGTCCTCCTTCCCGATACGGGGCCGGGTAATGCGTGGTAGCACTTGTAGTAATCGCCTTACTGACATGGTGCACGCGCAGATTTACGCTGTCAGGCGTCTGGCTCGGATGACATGCCCTGCATGAAGTACGTCAAGGACGCAGACCCGGAGAAGTTCAGATACTGCAGTGACCGTGAGTCCCTCCACCATCCTCTCATATCCGACCCGCCACGCCCAGCCCGTACCCACCACCGCAGCTACCAACAAGCCAAGCTGATCCACCAGCCCTTCCAGACGGCTGCAGATACCCCCACTGCCAACAGGCCAGACCCGAAGGAAGCAAGGGCTACTGCCCCCAACACAGCTGCCTCTCCGGCCCGCACAACAACACGTGCGACCAGCCCCGGCTCGCAGGCACCGGGTCCCTCCTCTGCGAGCGGCACACGTGCGAGTGGCCGACCTGCACGGCCGAGGTCGAGGGCAAGGGCGAGAGGGGCGACCCGTCGCGGAGCTGTGACCGGCACCGCCGCTGCGCCCGGGACGGCTGCGGCGCGCCCTGCTCCAGGCGGGACACGGACGCTGGGCCGGTGGTGCTGCTGCGGTGGTGCGGGCTGCATTGCTGCCGCGCGGAGGGGTGCACCGAGGGGAGGGCGGTGGATAACGAGATGTACTGCGAGAGGCATGTCTGCCTGGAGCCGCTTTGTGGCGGGGGGAAGAAGAGGGTCACGGGGGTGACTGGGCTCGGGACTGGGGCCGGGGCCGGGGTCGGGGGGAGGTTCTGTGCTGATCACCAGTGCAAGGCGGACGGGTGTCTCGAGAGGAGGGATCAGCGGGTCCGGGGGAGCGAGCACTGCGCCTTGCATATCTGCTGGGTCGAGGGGTGTTCCAGGCCCGCGTCCGCCGCCGCGGCGGGGAGTGGGAACAGGTGTGATGTCCACCGGGAGTGTCGCGAGGTCGGGTGTAGGGAGTATGTCTATGTCGAGAGGGGCCCCGGGGAGGAGGTCAAGTATCCGACGTGTGAGAAGCGTGAGTCTCTTTCGCAGCATCCCACTTTGTACAGATATACACCACCTTGAACCCCCCCCCCCTTTCTCCCCTTTCATCTTTCCCCCTTTTCTTCCTCATCCTAGTCCCCTCTATAATTCACATCATCTTACCCCTGAGAGCCCAAAAATCTCAACATCCCCCCTGACGACTCACTAACCTCAACTCGCACAACAGACCACAAGCCCCAATGCCCAGCCCAAACACCCACCGGCACACAATGCGACAAGCGCCTAGACGCCAACCAGCGCTACTGCAGGGACCACTCATGCGAGCTGTCCTCATGCGGCGACCAGCGCCGCCCAGACAGCCTCCAGTACTGCCCGGCGCACAAGTGCTCCGTCCCGGCGTGCCAGCAGCTGCGGAGGAACACCATCGCCGGGTTGGACCAGCTACTATCCTCTTCCTCCTTCCCCTCCGGCGGTGGATTCCCGCTGGGGGGACGCGCGGCGGCGGCGAGTCTGCTCTTCGGCGGGTGTGGTGGTGGTGGTGGTGGTGGTGCCGTGGGCGTCCTCGACCTGAACTCTTCGTTCAGTAGTTACTGCGCCGCGCACGCGTGTCGGGGGGACGGAGGCCGGTGCGGCGAGGGGGCCGTCGAGGGGGCGCTGTTCTGTGGCAAGCATGGGTGCTCGCGGAAGGGGTGCGTGCGGGAGGTTACGGCTGCGGGACTGTCGCGGCGGAGGGGCGGCGGTGGTGGTGGGCTTTGTGACCGGCATCACAGGAAGAGAAAGGAGTTTGGGCTCGGTGGTGCTTGTGGAGGCGTGCCGCCGCCTATGGGATCGCTTGGTGGTCCGATGGGGATGCCTATGCCCATGCCTATGCCTATGGGATTCCTTCCTCCTTTCTTTGGGGGGCCGTTCTTTGACAGCAGTGGCTCGGGGAGTGAGTCGGACGGTGGGAGAAGGCCGAGAGGGCTGCCATTTGGGCCGTTCTTCTGAGACAGAGAGAAAAAGAGAGCGGCTGTGTGTGTTTACAGTGCAAAGGGTTCGAGAACTGTCTTCTCGAGCAGTGGAGCTTATGGCGATGAACATAGTCTGTCGATATAGTCCTACCTCTCCTCGCTTCACCCAGCATACCTGTATGATCTTCAAATTACGACATGCTGCCCATGGACCACGCCGTATACCGTAGTAGCATTCGCCTCCGTATATCCATACCCGCAGTCTGCATAGTATGTAAGCAGCGAGATGGGCACCGGGTGAACCAAATCCAGCCCTATCACCCCCAACCTCAACCCCCAGCTTCACCACCCATCCGCCGCCGCCTCCGTCAGCCCCGCGAACCCCCACGCCGCGATCAGCCCGGAACTGACAAGGCGGAACAGGGCCATGGGCGGGCCCCCTCCCTCCCTCCACACGACGTAGCTGTCGACCAGGCCGGCGTACGCGCCCGTCACGGCCATGACGGTGTCGACCACGTCCAGCCGGCCCTGGCAGTAGAAGATGGACACCAGGAGGCCTATGGCGGTGGTGCGGACCTGGCCCGTGACCATGACGGGCGCGGCCGCGGGGGCGTTGGCGATGCGGGAGGGGAAGCCGAACTCGCGCATGGCGCCGCTGGGGTTGAGCATGGGCCATATGCCGCCGAGTGTCATTGTCGATGCGGTGCTGTCGCTTTGAGTGTCAGCAATTCATGGGGCTTGTTTTCTACACTGGAGATGAGAGGGACGGACGGTAGGGAGGTGACTTACATGACGGCAGGGATATGGCGGAGGGAGAATTGCTCGAACATGATGATGGATAGGGGTGCAACTTTGCGCTGGGGTGATGGATGAGAGCTGATATGCGTCCACTGGAGTTATGTTATGTGTAATTTCAACGCCGGCTTTCTGTGGGATGGGTTGCACCTAGGATCGATGGGGTATTCAAGGACAAGCGGGAGGTGAGTTCGGTCTCTATTTGTTATCGACTTATACGCGATGTCAGCCGGTGCTTTTGAGATGCAGGATTCAACATCACAAGTACATGCGGCACAGCAACTCGGCTATGGACCAACACCCACAGCGGCCTTGGTTGACTGTAGTATATCATCACACTTGTGCAGCCAATTGTTGACGAAAGCCAATGCCAACCACTTGCCGTCCTGCGGCCAACTGCACGAGTGGCTTTTGCTATGCATCCCTCACGCGTTAGATCATATGCATCAACGTTCCGGATTATCATAGTCTAACTAAACCAACTCTTCGGTTCATACCTCCACATGTGCTAACAATCCTTGGCATTGCGGGCAGATTGCAAAAGAACGGAAATAGGTAGATGTTGTGATTGTGATCCTGTAGTCATGCCAATACCGGGAAACTCTGAACAACCCAGTGGAAGCTTCTTTTTGAACGGCCCCATTGGGAGGCTACAGATCTACTGTCACGGTCGTAAGGGTAGTCCACCACCCACTACAGTGAGAGGCAAATCGAGACTTCAGCAAAACAATCATGTCAGATCGCTCTACCTATTCGTAATTTGGTTTCCGCTTTCTTCATCTAGAAGCCCTCGCGGCCGCTCCTAGGCGCCGGTAGCGCTCAGTTACTCACCTGGCCCTTAGCCACCTGGCCTGCGGTTTCCCTCAGGTCCTTCGGCACCTTCCATCCATGGGCCTGAGCAAATCTCACGTAGGCGTCCAAAGCCTCATTAGCACTGTAGTCGAATTTCCGCGCCGAAGCGTTGGTATTCTCGAGCCGAGCAGCCGGCTCCGTCTCGCTCAGGGCCATCCTCACTGACAGGAAGACGGCCTCCATAGAGGTTACAGGACTCCAGCCGGTGCTTGTGAGAAGCTCCAGGCAGATTGCTCCACCAATCGTGACGTGGCCTCCGCCGCCTGAAGCGAAAGGTAAGAATCGAGGGCGGATGACACGAACGAAGGGTGGCGAGAAGGGGTACTCGCGACCGAACCGGACCTCAATAACGATCGAAGTGATCCCCGCCTTCTTCATATCTTTCGACAAGGGCAAGGAATGCCCAAAGCTGTGGAGTTCCACAATCCACTGAAACATGTTGTCCACCTTGTCGAAATCGATATACCAGCCAAGCTCGTGTAATGGCGTGCAGCTTTGGACCTTCTGCATATGCTTGATGTCGCTCGTCAGTCGCTTCGTAGCATTTGAATTGGCCCAGTCAGGTACCGGGAGTTGAGGCAAAGCGCTGAGATCCAAAGTACCAGGTCGGAAGTCCGTCTGTGGTGGGGTAGGCGGCCGTTGAACTGCGACCTGATCGGCCATGATGGTGTCAATGCTGGAACCTCGTGCGTTATCTACGCCGAAACGCTTCCACGGCGGCCCAGAGCCCTCGTTATCGCTGCTGTAGATGCATTCAAGGTCCACTCCGTCCTCTTCGTCGGAGCAACCCGTGAAGTACGCTATCTCATGGGTTCGTTTCGACGAAGAAGGTGATGTGAGATGCTTTTTCGTGGCATGGGTAACACGCCCGCTTGGTTTTGCTTTCATAGGGATCTTCAACACCTTGCCATCCGGCCCTCGCACAGAACGAGTGGGATCTTGTGGTATCGCTAGTATGTTCCGGTCCTTATTGGCAGTGCTTGAACTGGCCGGAGCCGGTGCACTGGGTATGCCCGCTAGCCGGACGAAGAGATAGCGACATTGTATCCAGTCCACTTGATTTACGACCAAGTGGGGTGTCGTCGAGACGAACTTGTCCGGGTCATTGACGATCTCGCAAAGAGAAATGACTCCAAAGGTATTCAACGCCGAGTTTCGCCAGGAAACGCCAGGAGTCGAGAGGTATCCGGTACTGACGTTGAAGTCCTGGCTGAAGTAGACGCCATGGCCGAAGGCTCTGCCGTTCATCGTTTCACTGAAATCGAGGCCTTGTCGCAAGATGCTATGCCAGTTGGCGAGAGAGCTTCCATGCCATGCAAACAGCGTTGGGAACTCGGTCTGCTTTCGGGCGTTCAGGTCTCCGAGCGCCTGGTGAAAGCGGAGCTCCTTGTCTGGGGCGCCCTGGGCAAAACGGAACTGAACACAAGAACTCATGCTAGGGATCGCCTCCTGGTCTCTGATTTTGACGGTCTTGAGAAGTTCCGTATCATTGGCGTATCGGTCATCAACAGGACTAACCTGGAAAATACATGAGCGGTTCGAGGCCACGATCCATTCCAGGAGTGTTGCTGCCGCTGATGAGATACCATCATACGACTTCAGATCACTCTGGGGATTCCTTATAAGGTATTCGCGGATGTGAGAGATGGGTGGTAGCGTGTCTAGGATGTAAAGCATAGCCGTTGCCTTTCCAGCGGCGTCCAGGTCATCGAATTCTGTGCTGTAGACGAATAAGTCCATTGTGGAATCGCTGTCGACCTTGGGAGCAGTCGCGTCCCTATGTATCATTTTGAGAGTGAGACTGCTTGTCTGACGATCCACGTACTTGATATAGGCTTGATGGTGGACTGCCTGTCCCACATGACCAGCGCTGGAAGGTTGGATTTGATGCCGCAGCACAACCCAGGCACCCGCAGGGACTCGGTCGATAGCTGTGGCGTCTGGGACAGTAGCTCTCTCGCGGTCCAGATCCACTCTAACCTTGACGGGAGTCTCATCCGTCCCTGTTCCATCAGTCCTGGTGTTGGGGACCTTGAGCCGAAGCCCGCTAGGAAAGTTCCGTATCGGGTACTGGGACCGGGCCCTAGCCTTATAGTACAAAGGGGTTTGGCTCTGCACGCTGCTGTAGCATAAGCTGACGAGCAGGTCAACGACGTATGGCTGAGTGATGATCTCGTGCTCGATGGAAGGGCCTAGACCCATCGTAATGTATTGGAATAGACAGAGTGGATCTGAGCAGACGAAGGGCTTCAAGGCCTCAAATCCCTTGTCGATTCGCCGATGGCATCGCAGGCAATACTCCGTGCAGCGGACGAAGTAATGAATTGCAAATTGCATAGCAATCAGAGGAACACTTGGCTCAAACCCCGCGAACGAGTCGAGGAGGAGAATGGGTGGGAGTGCTTCTGGGCCATCATGATACTCGTCTGTAGGGCGCTCGTTAGTTACAGTTCCGCCTGATGGACAAGCCCCAGTGGAACATTTGAGGTGATCCCTATCGCTCGTGAGATGCTCACCAGTGGCGTTGTTCTTGGAAGGACCCGGTACTACCGCGTCTTTCGCCTCCGGGTAATTGGCTGCTATGGGCTCACTGTTGCCCTTTTCCTTATCACTAGCCTCACTGTCCCATGGTGTTTGGTAGCTTCGCAGTTTCGCGTTGGCTTCGTCCCATGTTGCGTAGCCACGGAAGCGGAGTTTAACAAGCGAGATGAAGCTCTCGTTCATGAACTGCTCCATAGAATTGGACATGAAGACCTTTTGGAATTCGTAGTTGTCATTCTTGGTGTCAGTGGACGTGTCTTCCGGTGTGGCCGTTTGAAACGTGGTCGCAAACGCCTCTTGGGCTTGCTTGAGGGAGGGCTTGTAGTTGGTGCACTTGCCGAAGCGGAACTGGATATGAAAGTTGGAAGCTGATTGCTCAGCCAGCTTATCGGAAGAAGGATATACATCTTCGATCCGAATGAGCAGAGCGATGTAGTCGGAAACTTCGACATCCCAGGCCTCGAGGGTTTCCTGTGAGAGGCCCAACTTGCTGGCACGCACTGAGAGAGATATGATATGCATCCTTGAGGAGCCATCCAGGCCGCCCAATACTCCGACCTTGCAACCGGCTTCATGTGCCTTGCGCAAGTCGCGTTTGATCCTTCGTAGAACACTTGTTGCAATTCGTAAAGCAGGCATGGCCTTCCGGGGTCGCAGGCTTGCCAGACCAAACTCTTCGTCATCGTCATCGTCGAAGCAGAAAACCTCCTCACTGTCATCATCGTCCTCGAGCTCATCTTCGGCTAAATGCGGCCCTTGCACACCATCCATATTGGTATCTCCATCAGGGTCGACGGTACTGAGGGAGCGCTGTATACCAGTAGAAATGGTGGTGATGGCCTCGAGAATCTTCTGACCGAAGGTGAAGTCCTGCACTTGTTCCAAAGCCGCGGTGATGTGGCCTGTCATGTCCTCGGAGTCTATGAAGAGCAGGAAGTTGTTGTTGTCAGGGTAGTCATCGACGTTTTGGGCCAATATGCGAATGGGAAAGGGCTCGGGTAGGTCCTTGTGGACCAAAGTAACGACAACCTCGCCCTCGGAGTCGCCCCTTTCGATGGCCTCAATACCTGGAATGCCTGTCTCGTGCAGGCGTGAGCGGGCAGCCCGCACATCTGCATTGTATCGCTTCAGCGTCATTGTGCCCGCTGATCACACGGTCCCTGCTTATTGTCAGCTGGCGTGAGAGTTGTACTTGAGTCGCTTAGGTATGCCTCAGCGTTCCACAGCGATGGCGGTAAACGGTTTGTGTTCTTGCCGACACCGAGAAGCGTCCTTGTCGAGGGAAAGAAAAGTGTCAGTTTTTGTCCTCACCCATATGCAAGATGGTAGGACTGTCCTCTTGTCAACTGCAGCAGAGCTCGCGAGGCTGGTGTAGTGTTGTCTCGAGCCGATTATTCGCATGACTGGCCTTGACCCTTGAATGCAGCTGCACAATCCAAGAGATGGTTTCGGCCAAGACGAACGAGTGTCTAGGGGAAAAGCTCTTGCTTCAACGACTGTAAGGTTGAGGGCTGATCGGCAAGATATTGAAGAAGATTAGCATGCAGCCTGCAACTTTCAAAACGTTCAAGGCCCAGGCTCTCGGATGTCGTATGGTTCAAAGATTCAAAGTGGCAGGCGCCAGCGGGGTCCGCCTCAAGGCAACAGCTTTTGACCTTGAGGCTACCCAGGTACCCAGATGCATCAATGCGTTGTCCCTGTAAAATCGTACCTGCCTTTCAGAGCTGCTTGGACTATCAACCACTCGGGCAACTTTTAGACCTCCTCGCTAAACATCTGGGCACCTACCTACCAGGTACATACCAGGTACTTAGGTATTTAGGTTGGCACTGAAGTAGGTACCTGCTTGGGCACCTCAAAGCCGTAGGTATTGCGGTACGCCCCGAAACCCAGTTGTTTTCTTGCCTTTCAAGGTTGTCATCCATCCCACGTTTGAGAGTAGAAGCCACGGGACCATGTGACCCAAGGTGACGAGAAACTACATGGCCTCCAAGAATTCCTACACCCCTGAGGCTGTCCCTCCTTGTCCAGTGGCATACGTTCTGTGCATGTCGATGGCACATGCTGGTCAATGGCCATACTGGAAGTAGATGGAAGCACTGGTTTTCTAACACCGTTATGTAAAGATACTTGAAAGACACTTGCTTCGATACCAAGGCCAAGAAAGATTGAAGAAAGCGATATGGCGACCTAAATGATCTGAGCCACCGATTAGTTAAGGTTAGATCTACCGCCTTAAAGATCCCTGCAAACGTGCGGGTCCAGATGTCACAGGTCCGATACTCCACCGGAGAAGCCCCACCGCGGGGCATTCGAAACATTGGACGACATCCGGACGACTTGACTTGCAGTCACAGGCAGTATAGCTCTAGCTCCGGCCCAAGCTCACATCGGCTCAACTCAGAAAACAATCGAATCTTCCTCCTTGGCTGCCTTCTCATTCTACTGCCTGTCCAATTCAGTAGCTACAGTGTGGTTCTTTGACAGGATTTCATAGCCATCATCATGTTGATCAAGGAATTTCACGCAGACGTGACGACGACCGTCAATGGGGCCGAGAGCTCCATGCGCGTCTTCGTCTTCCACCCCACGATACCTCAGTACCCCAACGCGTTCGTTCCCCCCCAGTGTTCCTTCATGCCAAGCAAATCTATTGTGGGGTGAAGAGAAGATTCTGAGTACTAACATGAGCCCAGACGATTCCCCGGTGTGGTACTCTTCAGTGAGATCTACCAGGTCACCGGCCCCGTCGCCCGGTTCGCCCGGCAGATTGCCGGCCAGGGGTACATCGTCGCCGCCCCGAGCTCATACCACGACTTCACCGGCCCGGAGGCGCTAGCCTACGACGTCCCTGGCACCGACCAGGGCAATGAGTGGAAGGTCAAGAAGACCCTCGAGTCATACGACCAGGACTCGTACAGGACAGTCGACTACCTCCTCACCCTGCCCACATGCACGGGCCTGATCGGGGCAACGGGCATGTGCCTCGGTGGTCACCTCGCATTGCGAGCTGCTGTAGGTTGAACCACCCATATGGATCGTTGTATCCAAGGCACGCAAACTGACACCAAACGCCAGCTCGACCCCCGCATAACAGCGACGGTCTGCTACTTCGCGACGGATGTCCACTCGCGCACCCTCGGCCCGTACGAGAGCGCAAACACATCCGCCACAGCGCCGCCCAACAGCAACCACACCATCGACCTCTTCAGCAAGCTCAAGGGAGAGGTCTCCCTGATATTCGGCATCAAGGACACCCACGTCGACGATGCCGGCCGGGACCTCATCCGCGCCAAGCTGAGGGAGGCGGGTGTGACCTTCAGCTGGCACGAGTTCGCCTGGGCCCAGCACGCCTTCATCCGTGACGAGCTCAGCAAGGGCCGTTACGACCCCGCCATCACTAAGGCTTGCTTCGAGGTCCTGCTCGAGGTGTTCCAGCGGACGCTCAAGGTTGACCTGGGCGTCAAGGATGCTACACCCCAGAAGGTCGAGCACGTCTGCTAGATGGCTACGTCGCGACTACTGTTGAATTTATGAGTGGCGTAGCATCGACGACCGTGCTGCTTATGTCGCTCCTGCTGGAATAGTTATTTGCTCTGGTAAGGACTTTGATGGCGTACTTGGGTATATACCTATGTATGTATCAATGCCAAAGTGTGCGAATGTCACTATCTCCTGCCTCCAAGCCTGCTTGAGGAGAAGACGAACGCGCAGTCTAATTCTTATGATCGAACATGCCTCAGAAATATGCAACAGCCGAGGAATCTCTGTGGTTGGTGTGGATGATAGGCTTTCACACTGGAAGTGGCCGCCACTTCTCATTTGTCCGATAGGCAGCGTACAGCAGCGCCTTCAGAGGTCATCCATAGTACATACTCTGGTAGCTGACAATTACTCGACTGGCTCCAGACAAATCGAACTTGGTGGAAAACTATAATTCACCTTCGAGCCCACTCACCTATCCACGATCCCTGCTTTTCATACTTCGTCGATTTCCACCCTATACTCGGCCCGAATGCTATTCTTCGTCAAGCCATCCTTTTAGGGCCCGTATCGTAGTAGTGATTTTCCAACGCCGCCGTTTCATCATGATCCCGCACCTAGCATTGGGGCTCAGCATCATCACCAGTACCAGGCCGGATGGCCCGGGGCTGTGTACACATTTTTCTTCCACCCCTGTCCCCTGTCTGCCACAAGGGCGGCAGCATCACTCACGAAGATTTCCGCACAGATACAGGGCCCGTACACAAGAGCCCACTCCCCATTCATACCAGGATACATCTCGGGGTAGCTTGTGGTATCGTATGTTCCCCACCCCCATGTATCGGGATTGCGTCAGACGTCCGGCAGACAAGTCCCAGCGGGCCCGGCCGCTCGCCCGGATTCGTAAAGGGCCCGTGTTATCCTCCCCCATGTGGTTGGCTACCCAAACCTAAACTGTCCACGATATCATCATGATGGAGGAGAAAGTCTTTGTTTGTAACTCTGTGGAGAGCAAGGGATATCCCGTCACCATGTGCGCGGTGGTGCCCAGCGTCCAAGCACAGGTGTGCCCACGGAGGTATCCACGGATACGTACGCATTCTCGCCACATCCAAGGCTCTTGGACAGCCGGCCAGCCACCTATCGCAATCAATCCAGTTCAAATCTTGCCTTTCTTCCTTGGACTCCATGCGGGGGATGAGCCCGAGGGGTGTTTCTCGCGAGAGATATGCCCACCAAGTGTTGCGGCCAAAATCAGGTGACGTCTGTGGTCACGGGTGGGGATAGTAACCGTGAGTGAGAGCGGTCGATCAGGTAACGGATCCTGCTGGCATGCCACTGCAGACCCAAGTTTAGCATCGATTATGGATATCTCTTCACTTCCCGGGTCAGATCCAAGGAAGCATATGTGACCTGCAGATGTCTTGCAGCAGCGTCGTTGACGATCCGATCGTCCCAACCAAACCTTGCAACACAGCGAACGATCCTCGGGGGCGACTGAGCTCGCGTAACATGCTCCGCGCACACGAAGATCACTGCTCCCGTGTCTATTTCCGTCGCGCATCTCCGAGCTGTGCCAGCACCGGGCCGGAGCGACATCATACGCTGTCTCGGAAGCCGACTTTGCGTCGGGGGCCGCTGTATCGCCTAAGACATGGATAGATCCGCATATGCGTCCCTCTCCCGACATATAGATGGCGCCTTGGTGCTCGGGAGCAACTCCACCCTTCCTGGATGGAGGGCTCAGGTTCCGTTGCTGGAATATACCGAGCTGTGACTCATAACGTAGCACGTTGCGGATATCAGGCAGGTGCCTCTGAGCTGGGGGAGACAGTAGGATTTCTTCCGAGGAGTTGTTCTCCTTGCGAATGCCTTTGTGATCGTTGGAGAAACCTCGAAAACGAGGACAAAGCGCGAAGGAAGGGCGCGATCCCTCCCGAGGTGGGCGGGTGCCTACCTAGGTAGGTGGTATCCCGCCAACAGGCCGTGAGAGAACTGTATCAAGTCCGAAGGATGCATCTGTGGCGTATCGTGTATACCCGATCTGGCGAAGAGGCCAAGACAGTATGTCTCTGCTCACTGTGACAGTCCATCACATGGTGTTGTTCAACATTCGCACAGAACCTCGGGTTGCAGTGCGAGATCAGACGTGTATGATGGAACACGAGACTGGGAAGATTTTTTTTTTGGCGAAGTCGTGGGACTGTTATGCAGTCAATTAGCTACGTTGCTCAAGCCTCAGGAGGAGGTGACTTGATGGTGGCGTAGTTAAAACCACGCTGTGTAGTCAGTCATCACCCTCACCATTCTCCCTTGGTCCGCGCCCAGGTGTCAAATGTGTCCGGCGGCACGAGTAAAGGATGGTCTGTATGAACAGCCCAAGGCTTGCCGACACTCTATGGGGGTCCTATCTCGTTGGGAGACCTTCAATGTTGACAAATAGACATTGGCTCTTCGCAAAAGTCCCCCAATTGCGAGATAGGGAGGCTATTCCTAGTATTATTATTAAATCATCTTCAGCGAGATTATCGGGGTAAGCCTCTGCTCCCGCCATTAATTAAAGTAATCACATCTGGGCGCCAACGAGGCGCCAACCCCCCAACTGCCGACATGCAGCCATCAGGACTAGCTCTCCCGTGAAACAATTGAGCGAGGGCGGTGCCCCCGTCCGCCCCCCGTTGTGTGCATGATCTGGTGTTCGAGTGTGCAGGCGTGTGAGTGCGATCATCGACTTGGCGGACGCCACCGTCGTCGGCCTGCAGGCGCCACCTGTCAGAGAACTGGCCCTACCAACGTGCCGAGGTCCCTCCGCAGCGTGCTAGCACGCACACGACAGGCGCCGACGGCGCCGGGCCCTGAAGATCTTTATCACGGGACGTTCGTCTTGGGGCCGCGTGGCTTACGACGCGGTACCCGCCGTACACGATAGGTTTTATAGAGGGTGGAATATCGAATCTGGTCGTGGAAGGGGAGACCTTGGACGGGAAAGGCTTTGCTGTGTAGCTAGGTGCTTTATCTACTGCACATAGAGTGGATGTGATGGAAAAGATACCGGTGCAACTTAGACTAGGCGAAAAGGAAAATGACGCTGCGGATAGATGTAGCGTAATCTCCACTGACCCACAACTTTGACCGCTGCGAACCAGTCGAACCCCGGTGTCCATCTTCGTAAATCGTGCTTGTCCTGGAATTAGGAATGGTGAATCTGAGATCCCGGTGTCTTGCTCAAGTCCGAGCGTCGACTGGCCACGATGCTCTATGTATCATGTACGCAGTACATACATGTAACAGCTGCAGTAAGCTTTCTGGAGAAAACCCACAGAATTCCTGCTGCAGCAGATCAATCGATCTCATTGTTACGACGTCAAGGTTATCATGTGGGCATACCACCTATAACAGGCCCGTGCGGGGGATAGGACATCCAGAGAAATCAAGCTCGATCATATCATCTGAGTTGACGTCCTTCCAGCCACATACGCACGGCAACACATAGCTGACGACGACGAAGATTCCATCGACGTCCCCGGATCCCAACTGCCGAGCGGTGAGGATGGGCATGTCTGAATCCCATTGATAATAACACTATCATAATAGCAATCGGGAAACTTGGCTCGTATGTAATATAGGGTAAGAAGAACATGGATCACCCCCATCTTTTTTTAACCTTCGTCCGGTCAAAAAGCGCAGGGCTTGAGGGTCTGCATCGTGATAACAAGCCGAACTTGTGGGTCCACCATGACCCAAAACTATGTAGGGGTTTCGACGCCGTCGTCATAAAACTGGGGCCAACTAAGCCGAGATGGTTGATGGGATTCCCACAATTATGATGATACTTGGTTGAGCAAGACAAAGGACATGAACGTGGCCAGCTGAACGGTGGGTTTGACGGGCCTCACGGGTTTGACGTGGAGTGGGCAGCACTTGGAGCCAATATCAACCACGGAGAGGATCGAACGGAAAGGATGGAACTCCCCGCGGGCCAACTGGATCGACGGCGGTGTATAATGCAGTGGTGTGTGGTGTGTGGTGTGTGGTGTGGTGTCCCCTTGTCGTTTCCCTTTTTGTTTCTTCTTCGACCGTCCCGCCCCGTTCAAGGACATTGTTATGGCATTGAAAGAAGGGAGGAAGGAAGGAAGGAAGGAAGGCGGGAAAAAGAAAGAAAGTGAGACAGCAGAGACATCGGTCTCGGATCGAGTACACACACTACAACGGGTATACAGTACATCCAACCCAGATGTACACCTGGGCACCTGGTCACCACCCAGGCTAGGTACGCGAGCTGTCATGACCAACTAATTCGTGAGATCGCCCAATGGTCAATTTGGGGCACATGTCGAACGGCCAAAGGAAGCGAAACCCACGAAACAACACCGGCTGTCGCCTCTTGCCAGTTTGGGAAGCTGGGAGGTAGAGGTTCACAGGTACAAACACAGGTACGCAGGTACACAGTAATCCGACCCCCTGGTGGTCTTGTACCCCTGAGCCAAGATCGGGCTGCATCTTGCAGGGCTAAGTAGTACCATGGTACCTGGTGATTTTTTTTGCTCCGTCTATTTTTTAATTTTTTTTCCTTTCACGGAGACCAACGACCGGCTTTTAGTGTACATTAGAACCCACCCAAGCAGCCAAGCTATGCTATGTACCCACCCCACCACGACGACCTGCTGTGCTACTCTTACCCACCTTACGCAAACCCCATTACAGATCTCGTAAGGGTCCTCCTCGAGATTGTCCTTGGTTCTCTTCACGTGCATTTCATTGTGTTGGTTCAACTCTCTTATTTTCCCCTATTATCCTCCTACCTCCTCTCCAATATATTGTTCTCTCAACCTGCTGATATCCCAGCATCGTTGTCCTCCTTCTCCTCCTCCCCCCCCCCTCCTTCTGCTCCTGTCTGCACTGGCAGCATCTTACCCAATCGCAACGAATCCGCATTGCGAAGCCAATGGATTTGCACCCTCTTTAAATCTTCATCTTCATTGTCACTAGATACCCTTTCACCCGAACCTTGCATTTTTGTTTTGCTTTCAGGGAACTGTCACTATCAGCATTGCCAACTTCTTCATCACCAGATAATACGAACCTCGGCCTTGGACTCGATACTAGGGAATATCCTTCGACGGACCTGGTAGAGCCGGACACGCAGATCACACGGGGACATCTGATCTGAGAAGCGCCATCTTCATCGCACCACCACTATCAAGACGTGGATTTGAGACGGAGATCCACTCGCTTCTCTTACTTGATCTACGAATTTCATCTTTATCTTACAGTGCGCATCGCCGCACTCGGGCTCGAGCTCTACACTCTTGCCTCTTTAGCCTATACCCCGGATACTTGATCGACCACCCTCCCTGCGTTACCCACCTATCGAAACGCGCATCCATAAGCACATACCCGAACACCACAGCCGCGTTTCTCATAAGGACGGAGACGTGGATCCAGATCAACAAAGCCCTGCATGCGCCCTCTATCTCCCCGATCTGAGGCCAGGATGGGTTTCATGTCACTCGACAATGGTCGCTCCGACAGCTCCGATAACTACTTGGGCGACAGGGGCGCTCCCCTTTCTCAAGTACAATCGTCAGGCTCCTCTACCGGCGCAAGGAGACCAAATCAGACGCTTCAGGGCATGTCGCAAGAGACCTCCTTCGAAGAGAAGTCGGGCCTGTTCCAGCGGAAGTCTAACAGCAACGAGGAAGCTGTTCAGACTCACGCTGGCAGGAGAAAACATGTGAAGACCCTGCAGGAGACTGGCAGGAAGGGCACCTTATTCGGCGAGGAAGGTAGCTTTACTGCCATGGGTAGACTTTACAAGAAGATCGTCGGCTTCTCTGTCATCACTCGATACCTCGTCTACATTGCACCGGTCACCCTGCTCCTGGCTATCCCGCTGATTGTGATCCCCTTGAGCGGCCACTACAGCGATACACGTGTCGGCGGCACCGTCGCAGACGGTGCCCCCAGGCTCTTCGACCTCTTCTTGTGGATCGAGATATCATGGTTGTGTCTTTGGGCCGGCAAGATCGTCTCCCACTTCCTTCCATCTATCTTCATGTTTCTCTGCGGCGTTGTCAGCGTCGGGACCCGCAAGTATGCCACCATCCTTCAAGCCCTGGAGATCCCTTTCTCTTTGTTCTTTTGGGCTCTCGCTTCGTGGCTTGTTTTCCGGTACAAATTCCAACATGGCGGTGGTGATGACTTCGAATGGGTCTATGTCATTGTGCGCATATTGGGCTCTCTCTTCGTGTCTTCTTGCATTTTCCTTGGCGAAAAGGCTGTTATTCAGCTGGTGAGCATCACCTATCACCAACGCTCCTTCGCCAACAGGATCAAGGACTCGAAGCGGGAGGTCAATCTGCTCGGGCTCATGTTCGAAGCTTCCAGGACGCTCTTCCCAATGTACTGCGCCGAATTTGCCGAGGAGGACTATATTATCAACGACAGCATCGAACTATTATTGAATGGGAAGAAGCACCGTAACCGCGGCCAACACAAGAAGTCGGGCTCACTTACGCCCTTGAACTTGATCGGCGAGGCTGCCGGAGGAATTGGTCGCGTGGGCGGCAAGGTCACGTCTGCCTTTGGAAACTTCGCATCCGAGATCACGGGAAAACAGGTGTTCAACCCGAATTCGTCACATTCCGTAGTGGTGGAGGCGCTAGAGAAGCTGCCAACATCCGAGGCTTTGGCCCGTCGCATATGGATGTCCTTTGTTGTCGAGGGCAAGGACTCACTGTACCCGGAGGACTTCGTAGAAGTCCTTGGCGCAGAACATAAGGAGGAAGCCGAGGAGTGTTTCGAGGCCCTTGACGAGGACAAGAACGGAGACATCAGCCTGGATGAGATGGTACGCAAAGTTGTTGAGGTTGGGAAGGAGAGGAAGGCGATTGCGCACAGTATGAAGGATATTGGTCAAGCTCTCGGCGTGCTTGACAAGGTCCTCTTGTTCGGCGTTCTTATGATTGTCATCTTCATCTTCCGTAAGTGCTTGTGTTCTCATCAATATCGGATTAATACTAACATTGACCAGTGTCATTCTTCAACAGCAGCTTCGTGGCCACACTTGCCAGTGCAGGAACGACACTTCTTTCCTTGTCCTTTGCCTTCTCTGTCACTTGCCAGGAGTTCCTAGGTTCCTGCATCTTCTTGTTCGTCAAGCATCCCTATGATGTAGGCGACCGGGTAGATATCTCCGATGAGCAGCTTATCGTGGAGAAGATCTCCCTGCTTTACACCGTGTTCACTCGCATCAATACAATGAAGGTTGTCCAGGTATGTCGTAACTTTCCCCTGCAGGTCATCCTACATATGCTCATTCATTTTCTGGCAGATACCCAACACTGTAACCAACAACCTCTGGATTGAAAATATCAGTCGATCCAAGGCAATGAGGGAGATACTCGAAGTCAACGTCTCCTTCGACACTTCCTTTGAGGACATCGAACTGCTCCGCCAGGAGATGGAGAAATTCGTCCGCGACCCTGAAAACTCTCGAGACTTCCAGCCCAACTTCACCATTGGCATCGGTTCTGTCAACAATCTCGACAAGCTCACTCTCAGGATTATCATCAACCACAAGTCGAATTGGCACAATGAAGCCGTCCGCGCGACTAGGAGATCCAAGTTTACATGCGCTCTTGCACTGGCGATAAAGAAGATCCCCATCTACGCACCCGGTGGAGGCGGAGCTGCCAGCGGCAGCCCCGCCAATCCGTCATACTCTGTGTCCGTTTCCGACGAGTTTGCCGCCCAGGCGCGCGACAAGGCCGCAGCTGCCGCAGATGCTGGACGGTTGGTGCCCACTAAGCCAAAGGCCGGCGAGACACCAGAGGCCGAGCACAAGACCGAGAAGGAGGCGATCGCTGGGCTGACCAACCGGTCTCCATTGGCGGGCATGGAAGCCGGCATGGGGCTCAACCGCGACATAGTGGAGGAACGCACCGGCTCTGGATCGCCGACACTGAGCGCTAGGGAGAGTTTCGCGGAGAGACAGAGGACGGAAAACATTGAAAACATGCGACAAGACCTTGTCTCCCGTGCGAAATCGCGCGGCCGAAGGAAGGCTGGTGACGGAATCTCCATGTATTCGATCGATTCTTCCGCCAACCACCCGAACGTGGTGGTTACGCACCCCGATGGCATCGACGAGGACGGTAGCCAAATGATGGGCGGAGCTCGCCGCCAGAGATCGTTTGATGTCGAGAGCCAGACGGGCCGCATGAGGAGCCCGCCTGGCCTCGGCGTGACCTCCGGCTCGAGTGGCTATGGAGCACCGCCTGCAGCAGTCTCACCGGGTATAGCTGCCGCCGCTTCCCAGAGCTTCAGTATCTACCCGCAATCGAAATTCTCCAGTCCCGGACCGAGCACTGAGCCGGTCGGTGAGCCGATACCGATGGTAACCTTGCCCCCACAGGCTCTGACCACAGGCCCAGTGGTGAGGGAGGAGGCGGCTCCCCATGAGGATCACGATCACCTCTCCCCCATACCTCAACCCATCTCCCCGCCGGTGGCGCATCCCCAAGGAGATCATACCATCACCTCGCCGGTAGGTGCACGGCCAAGAGGTGTGAGCGTCTCCTCGGTGCTCTCGGCGCAGGACCAAGTACACCACGACGAGGAGCAGCAGCATCATTAGGGATTGCAGTATCCGAAGTAGGATATCGGCCGCATGACTGGTTGTCGACGTCGCCGAGCCCCGGCTCATGATGAAACGAGAAACAAACCCGGATCGGTTATGTTGGGTCAGATGAAAGGTCGTGTGGATATGGGCGGGGAACAGGACAGTTCCGCAATTGGTTGGGCTATGACTTTGGATGGTCAAGTGGAAAACAAGGGGAAGGGGAACAACAATAATTGACGAATCGCATGAGAGCCCATAGGGGGTGCGCTTCGAGTGGATTGCATAGGACGGCGAGAAAGGCCTTAGAAGAGCGCATTGCATAGAAGGGGAAGAAGAAGCGGTTGCACACCGGCGGGCCTTCGGAAGGCTAGCGAGAGGTGTTTCGCAGTCAGCTTCGTTTGTAGAGTATGTTAAAGTGATACCAAGAGAAGTCATGATAGATGGTCTTCGCATTCATCAAGGAGTAATTGATTATTCACAATTGCATTTACATCATATTTCCATCTCATTGTGTTTCTCAATCTGCTGATATACGTGAGATCTTCTGAGACTGCCTACACGGTGTACTCCCGCTCGACACCACTTGCCCATGACCGCTCTCCCTCTATCTACGGGACGCGTTGGGTGCTGGCGATAGCCAACACTCGTACCCATTGTATACGAAACACCACATCAAAGCATAATGCCGCCTCTTCCAGGAACTTCATGCCACTTCCTCATCGCCCCTCGGAGATGAACAGCTCCTGGGACACAAATCTTATCCAAGGCCTCTCGAGATGCTGGTAGGAAAACATATTGCGGTGAAAGCTTCCAAGTAACGTAACAAAGGTGTGGCTTCGAAGGTGGAATTTTAGGCTGCTTTTGTGCTCGAAACAATGCGTTTGTGTAAATCAGATCCCGCGTCCTTTTCAAATTCAACTGTTACAATGTCAGCACCCATATCAGGTTCAGCAAGAATGAGGGCTAACTTATCCCATGGAAGAAAAAGGGGGGCCGCTCCCTCGCCATCTCTGGAGAGAGAGCGGCCGGGACTGCCCTTCACGAGCCCGGTCCCTTTCCAAATACAGACCTGCCCCCAGAAGCACGACACCTCCGCACAGCTTGCCTGGGCGGCCAACCGTCCGCGAGGCGCCACAGCAGGACCGGACAAGTACAAAACTTTGACTCCAACTCGAGATGGGTCCCGTTTCCTGCCGTGGACCCCAGGCGAACCAGTTCCCGCCAGGCGCACCGCAGTCGGCGAACGACGCTCCGCGAACATGGTCGTGGGGGAGTTCCCATGGGCTCATCGCGCCCCACAACTCGCCCAAGCCCAAGCATCTCAAACGTGCCCAGAGTCTACTCGGTCGTCATAAACACAATCAGATGCCAAAAATCGCCGTAGGATGCTGTGTCAAGGATCGCCAGTCATGCCAGGAGGAAGCCTCTTTCCGTGTGATCGCACTGCCAACAAGGACTAGTTTTTGGTTTCCTCTCCATCGAGCCCACGAAGGGGGCGGCAAAGGAGGGCAAAGTTCACGCGCAGACAAAATACATCGTCAAAAACTGCGCTGTCATCTCTTCCTGCAGGCCATTCCTGGTAGCAGGAGAGGGAAAGATTGCCCGACGCCACGGGGTGACGAAGAGCAGGAATTGTCCGGTGCCCTGGTGACTCATGGGACGAGGCCCATGAGCTCAGGTTGATGCGCCTGGTCGGATCTCATGCGAGCATGACACATCGGTGGCTGTTGCCGTGATGAGATTCTGGTGGTCGGAAAGTCGATGGATGAGGGGACGTCCGCAGCTCATGGCAAGGCCTCTGAGAGCTAGGGTACCGAGGGCGAGACAACAGGGCGATGGACGTCGGTTCCAGGACATTTCAGTTCGAAGCCTGCAGATCCTTGCTCCCCCGTGTCCAGCACAGAGGGATTCGGGCAAGGCTAATCTGAGGCGTGGCCATGTGCATGGGAAATGTCTGGAGACCGACCGTATGAAGCCCATGTTGCGCCCTTCCCTGCTACACAGAGGAGCTGGCAGCCGAAGCATACCAACCAGAAACCAAGTAGAGCTGCATCGGTCGTCCACGTCCATGAAGACAAGCTTCCGAAATACCGCCAGAAAGACCCAATGAGACCAGAGTGTATTGTCCAGTAGTCGAGACCTGACGAGCGACCTCAGACCAGAGGCTCTTACCATTTGTGACTCATGGGAACCAACTCTCACCCGCCCCTCCCCAAAAAGAGAGGGACATCTGGACCAAGCCCGTAGCCGCCTTTCCGTCCCCGATGGCCTGCTCCAGCCCAGCCACTTTTCAGCGGCATGAAAGCTGTCGCAGGAAGAACGCACCACGGACTTAGAGGGCAAGCACGACAGACCAAAGAACAACAAAGCTGAGCGCAACACACCGGACCGAATACTTAGGGTTAAGTTCCGAGACCCGTACCCTCGCTGGGTCAACTGGCTTGTCAGTTGCACCGGAGACAACCGCGGCCACAATAAACCCATTGCGCGGCGATCATGCGAGATTCCTGATACAGGTACGAGATCGCGACGTATCGTGGTAGACCCAGCCCAGCAGAGAGGCCCTAGAAAGGACATTCCTTGCGGAAAACGAGAACTCGGAGAACTGTGGGGGAGGCGTCATGCGTGAAGGGCATACCCACCCTACCTACTTGCGTAGGTTAGGCGGGATGCGTGCGAAAGAGGGTCCGACCTGGCGCGGTCCTGGCGATGCTCGACCACTCCGCGTCTTACGCTGCGCGATGGAGGATTGACAACTGATTGCGTCTCGGACAGAGAGACGGGGAAATTGAATGGAATTGTGACGAGGTTGAAGCTGTGGGACATTGCGATGCCCAGTGGTGGGATGGTTAGACCAGTTTGGAAGAGAGGCTGAGTTGGACTCGCGTATCTGTAAGTAAATAAGGTTAAGCTGGGGGTGGGGTTGCGCGTCGCGACACGCTAAACCGTATAAGGGTTACGCGGTACGCAGGTGCATCAGTACCTAGGTACTTAGACACTTCACATTTGGGAGTACGTACCCCCAGATCGCGGTTGCACGTGGGCTGGCATGCTTAGTCATTACTTCCATAACTGGAACCTTCTACTACCAACCATGATGCGCTTTCCGTGGACTGGTGAGAGCACATTCTTCATAAGATCCAATGCGCCTCTGAGACTGGCCATTATCTTCTGTATGTCTATCTGTTTCGCAGGCTATATCTCATTCAATCCAGACTCTGAGCCTGGCCAAATATAGCGATTGCAGCATGGACGAAGTGAAGAGCCGCCAGGCCCTGGCAGAGAAACTCATTGAACTGGGGACAAAGGCCACGAAACCTGGCGTCGACGAGAGCACCCGTCAAGATGGCGAGCGGGAATTCGATCAACTGGTCCAGAAGACGGGGACGTTTACATTGCTACCGGCCCTCAACTTCCTCATCCAGCCGGGCCGAGTACCGCCTCAGTTACGGTCCAAGTTCATGGAAGTCCTGACACGCATCCCGCTGAGGCCAGACGGCGTGCGATCAACCGCCGAGTTCGTCTTCTCTGTACATCCGTCAAACACCGTGAGCTCCTCGGAAGAGGCCAACCCGCAGAAACAGGGTGCGAGCATAACCCAAGAGGCGCTGAGCATGGCTGCAAAACTCATTGCGTACCCTCCGAGAAGTGCTTCACCAGGAGAATGGTACAAGGGGATAGCCCCACAGCTGCTTGCTCTACTAGATGGGAAGGACGGTCCAGAGCTCATGAAGGTGGCAGCTTATGTGATTGGCTTCGGCATCCTCGGACGCAGGCAGACTGGTGCGCCTGGGACAGAAGGCTGGAAAGCTGTAGCGGAGCCGATCCTCAAAGCGATCAATCCCTCTCTCGCAACGGCTCCCAAGAGTGACAGCCTTGTCGACGACGGGTCTGACGAAGTCGTGGACCTGAGTAAGGACACTTTGCTCGTCCCTACAGATGAATTGGCTCAGGCACTATTTCGGCTACAGGCGCTTCTGATATCTCATCCGAACCCAAGCTTATCCAAAAGACTACTCCATTCCGTCATACTTCCACTCTGGTCTCTAGCCAGCTGGATTCGCCCGCAGCCTCAATGCGAGGAGCGTTACTGCCAGCCAGCTCAGAACTTGCTTAAAATATACCTCAAACTCGCTACTGAACCCAAGAGATTAGAGACTGTAATCCAGAACCTTCTATTCAAGGGTAGCAATGAAGAGCTTGTGCCTTGGAGATTTGAGGCAAAACCTACTGGAGACATCCAAATCATCAAGCCCCGGCGAGCTCTCAATGACAGTGCCTCGCATTATGAGTGGACCGATATTGATCCCAAAGTTGACTCTCTGGTCGAGATCCTCAAAGCAGTTGCCTCACAAGAGGATGTCTCGTCCATTTTTACAGACCTCTTCAGTACATGGTTCTCGGCCAACGTCAAGGACAGCAACACTGATTTCCTGGGGAAAGACGAACAAGATAGGTCAGATCCAGTGAATCAATTGACACAGATCAAAGTACTCCAGCGGATGATGGACACGTTCCCTTCCCAACTAGCATCCGGGTCGGACTCTATCTTGAAGATGGTCGAGCCGATACTGAGACAAGGCGCCGAAAATGCGGACGACGAGACAGTACCAGTTGCTCTGAGCCTCCTAAACATTGTCGTTACGGCATCAAACTTCGAGAAGGCGAAGGCGGACAAGGATATCATCCGATCTGTAGAAACATCTCTGGAGCGATTGAGCAGAGCAGACGCGGGCGACACCTCAGCAACAGCCAGGAGCTTGTCACTACTACTGAGGTACCGAGACGAGTTGGATGACCCATCTGACAAACCCTTTGCTCCTTCCACCAAGCAGGTCCAAGATCGCAAGACGTACGACCTGGCCCTCTCGTATATCACCCAGTCGGACTCGCCGCCGCCCGTTCGCGCGGAGGGTCTCAACCTCCTGCAGACGCTCATCGTGGAGAATAGTCCAGTTTTGGACATCCCGGCAGCACTAGTTCTATTGTCCTCGCTCCTACAAGAAGATGAAGACTATATCATACTAAGGGTGGTCAAGATCTACACGCAACTCGCCAACAAGCACCCAAAGACCGTCACCAGCGACCTTCTGGAACACTACGTTGACACCGACGAGAAGTCGACCGTCGACACCCGCCTGCGCTTCGGCGAGGCTTTGTTGCAGGTAATAGAGCGCCTAGGCGAAACATTCGCCGGTGAGACCGCGAGCCAAGTCGCCCAGGCATTACTGGCAACGGCCGGCAGACGAGGCCACCGCCCCAAGACGGAAGTCAAGCAACAGAGGGAAGAGAGGCTCAGGCAGATGCAGCAGAAGCGGGCCGAGAAGGAATGGGGCGGTGAGGTGCCCAGCCTCGCCGACGACGAAGAGGACGATCAAGATGCAACAGAGGTTTCCAAAGCCGACAAGGAGCTCCTCACGCAGATCATCAGCGGCTGGGACAGCAAGAAGGGCAGCGAGGACACACGCATCCGCGCCTCGGCCCTATCCATCCTCGCCGTTGGCATCGAGACGAACGTCGCGGGCGTCGGGCCGACACTGGTCACGGCCAGCGTTGACCTCTCGGCCAACGTGCTCACGATGGAACCGGGTCCAGAGGCCGGCATCCTCCGGCGGTCGGCTGTGCTGGTCATACTGGCCTTCGTCAGGGCTTTGAACAGTGCCAAGGAGCACGGGAGGAGGATCGGCTTCGGCCTGACGGAGGAAAGCTCCTCGGAGATCAGGCGGGTGCTGAGCTATGTCGCTGACACGGACAACGATGGCCTCGTGAGGCAGCACGCGAGGGATGTGATGGAGAGTCTGGATAATTACAAGCTCGGGTCGGTCGTGTCTGAGGCTCGGGCGGCGGCCCCGGATATAGGTCTCACCAGGTTGGCGGGGCTGAGTGTTGATCCAGAGAGGACGGCGTTGGCGGACCGGTCGAATGCGAGGCCGAGGATAGAGGAGATTGAATAGCGTGGGCCATGATCATTGATCATTGAGATAAAAAAAGACGGAACGCCTTCACTGCCAGCCGTGTCTCCTTGTAAGCTTTTTTAGTTTTCTCTAGGCTTCCTCTCTATGCAGTATATAGTGCACCGTACACCTTGTATCGAAACATGACCACTTCGATATGAAAACGAAGGAAGAATCTCAAACAAGCATGGATCCCCCATCAAAACCCAAAATACGAGCAGGTAATTCCGGCCCCATCCTTCCTCCCTGTAGCGGACCACCCAAAAGGAAAGAGAACCCCAACCACTTACTCCTTCGCCGCAGCGACCTCAGCCTTGGCCGCCTCGTCGTCCTCCTTGAGCTCCTCCTCCACCTGCTTCTTGACCAGCTCCCGGACGGCCTCCCAGCTGTTCTCCACGAAGGCGACCCTCCTCTCCCGGTCCTGCATGCCGACGAACTCCCGCGGCAGCACCTTGCCCTCGAAGTCGTAGCCCTCCTGGCCGGCGAGCGCCTTGTCGACGGCGTTGTTGAACTTTGCCGGGTGCGCGGTGGACAGCGAGATGTGCGGGACCGGCGCGGGAGAAGACCCGGCGGTCTTGGCGATGCTCCGCAGCGAGGCGGCGATGCCGACGGCCGTGTGCGGGTCGAGGACGTAGCCGACGCGGGCGTAGAAGTCCCGGATGGTGGCGACGGTCTGCTCGTCGTCGACGCGCTCGCTGTCGAAGTCGCGCTGGGCGCTCATCTGCACGGCCTTGTAGACGCCGAACCCGCCCTTGGCCTTGAGGTCCGACTGCCAGGCGGCCACCTCCTGCCCGGCCTGCTTCTTGTTCCACTCGTCGTCCATGCCCGCCTCGGCGGCGAACTCGTAGGCGAGGAACCAGAGGAGGCGCTCGAAGTTGGAGGACACGAGGATGTCCATGGCGGGGGAGAGGGTGCCCTTGACGCCGGACTCGTCGGCCTTGACGCCGTCGGCGGCGAGGCCGCCCTGCGACCCGGGCCCGTAGCTGGGCTTCTTGTCGTACCGGCCCGTCTTCCAGAACCGGTGGAGGATGTCGTTCTCGTTGGTGGCGATGACGAGCTTGTCGACGGGGAGGCCCATGCGCTGGGCGAAGTAGCCGGCCAGGATGTCGCCGAAGTTGCCCGTGGGCACGACGAAGCGGGCCTTGTCGCCGAGCTTGAAGGAGCCGCCCTCGGCGGAGCCCCTCCTGACGAGGGAGAAGTAGGCGTGGAAGTAGTAGACGATCTGGGCGAGGATGCGCGCCCAGTTGATGGAGTTGACGGCGCCCAGCTTGAGGGCCGAGTTGGCGTCCGGGTCGGCGAAGAGCGCCTTGACGATGTCCTGGCAGTCGTCGAAGGTGCCCGTCACGGCGAGGTTGTGCACGTTCCGGTCGAGGACCGTCGTCATCTGCGCCTCCTGGATGGCGCTGACGCGGCCCTTGGGGTGCAGGATGAAGACGGACACGTCCTTCTTGCCGCGGAGGCCGTAGATGGCCGCGCTGCCCGTGTCGCCCGAGGTCGCGCCGACGACCGTGAGGTGATGCCTCTCTGTTTGTTGGGTTTTTCTCAGGTCAGCATGTTACCCCCCTTTCGCGCACTCCCAGCAACACCAGCACCGGCTCTCCCCTGGTGCCCCTTGCGTTTTTTCTGTTGTAGTGGATGCTGCTGCTCACCTCGTCCGACCTTGCCCTCATTTTTCCTCGTCAGGAAGTACTCGAACAGGTTCCCCAGGAACTGCAGCGCGACGTCCTTGAAGGCGAACGTCGGGCCGTGGAACAGCTCGAGCAGGTACAGGTCGTCCTGCAGGTGTCGCAGGGGCGTGAC
The DNA here is from genome assembly GCA_003795295.1 of Cytospora leucostoma. NCBI lineage: Eukaryota > Fungi > Ascomycota > Sordariomycetes > Diaporthales > Cytosporaceae > Cytospora > Cytospora leucostoma. The sequence goes on along the minus strand of LKEB01000028.1, from coordinate 214,771 downwards.
CTCGTCGTGTCGGAAGGTGGAGTAGCTCCGGTCGATGATGCCCCTCAGGTCTTCGGCCGGGATCTCGGAGCGCGAGATGTACAGGGACAGGATGTTGAAGGCGAGCTCGGAGAAGGACAGGTCTTTCCAGTCCTGCCAGTTCGTGGCGGCGGGGATCTGCTCGGGGATGTACAGGCCGCCGTCGTTGGCGAGACCCTTGAGGACGACATCTTCGAAGGAGAACTGCCCATGAGCAACAAGGTTAGCAGGGTCCGCTAGCTGTGCGGGATATGCATGTCCGAGGACGCCAGGGGAGTATAGATGGATGGATGGATGGATCGTACGTCGTTGTCCTCGCCGCGGGTGCTCAGATAGCGTTGGGAGGGAGTGTGGGTGGCGCTGGTGGCGGCACCGTTGGTAGCCTGGCCGTCCGACATGATTGCTTGTTCAAAAAGATCGAGGATATCGTATGACTATCACCCTTCCAGAAAGAGGATCTCAAGCCTGCTCGACTTTGAGGCAGAACGTACGTATAGAGAGGGTAATATGGTTGTTGTTGGTTTCGAATATGCCCCGCCATGAATCGAGCCCGAGAAAATCCACAACAGTCATACTGTTAGTACACAGTCTGACAGGACGTAGGTAGTCATGCCTGGGCTCGGCATCTTGGCCGCTTCGGCCCCGCGCCGAGGCGCCAAGTAGGGAAATTTGATATCCGCCGGAGCGGCACGGGTCCACAGATGAGCTAGCATCTCCGTACTAAAGCAACTTGTCAATGCGAGTGCGGCACTTGCTTCAGCGTGTATGCATGGCTGCCACGTCAACCAATCGTATCAATCCGGCTGGTTCAACTGGGAATAAAGGAGGCGGGAAAGGCGGTAGAGGCGGCTAGATGAGAAGTGTGTCTTCATCACCACAGAATAGTCGGGTTCATATCGACATCTCCTCAAGGTACGGAGTGTCGTTATGAACAAAATTTCATAAACGAGCAATGCCATCTACTACCTAGGTGGTCATTACTTGCGGATTACCTTCAGCAGAGGAGCGATCCTTAACCTCTTGCTTAATCCTACCCTTAGCGGTACCTTGCCCTGCCCTTGACTGGCCGTGCTCGAAGTAGACTTCGGGCCGGGTATTTCCTTTGCCTTCATCTCTGGTGTCATTTCTTTCTGCCAATCGGTGCCTCGCTCTGCCGTGTCCTCGCCTTTGCGCTTGGTGCTCGTCGAAGGACCACCGAAAGATGTTGTGTTGCTGATGTCCTGAAGAGGTACAGCTTCCTCAGAAGTCTCGATTGACTCGTTAAGAAATCCAGCAGATCTATCTTCTTCTACCCTCTGGTCCTGAGCATTGTCACCATCTTGGGGCTCATCCGCTGGAGCTGTAGGCGGCTCTTCTACCACCTTCTTCTTCCGCCCCCTCTTGGATGGCGCTCTGACTGTATCGGGAAGTGCTTGCACGGAATCAACAGACTCCACGGCTCCTTCAACGTATTCTGTCGGCTCCTCCTCGGCGGTCATGGGCGGCTCTGCCACAGCCTTCCTTTTGCGACCTCTCCTCGACGGAGCCTTGGCTGGCATGGGCGCTTCTTGCAAGGGTTCAACTGCAGCATCTTCAGTAGTGCAATCATCCGCGGCCTGGGCAATGTCCTCTGCTTCATATGCAAGCGAAATATCCTCGTCAGCCGCAGGCGCAGGTGCCAGCTGCATAGCCTCTGACTTCCTCGGTCGACCTCTCCTCCTCTTGGCGGGCGCAACTTGGGCAGGAGCTGCTGGAGTCTCGGCCTCTTGTGCTGCGGTCACCGCTTGCTCGTTTGGCGAAGACTTCTTCTTTCTTCCTCTCTTCTTCGGTTGCGGCACCTCCTCTGGAGAAGTCTGTAGGGCGCTCAATGGCTGGCTGAGGCGACCACGGCCTCTAGTCCGTGCTGTCTGAGCCAGGTGATTCGAGATCACCTCTTGACGAAGATCCTTTGGCAATGCAGCCAAGTAAGCAGGGTCTATCCCTTCGATAGTCTCAGCCTCTTCCTCTGGCGCCTGTCGTCCTGACGAAATGAGGATCGGTTCCGCGCCTTCCACTTCCCATGAGCTGGCCTGTCTGGGTGGGCACATATCTGGCATTGACTGCTGTGGCGCGTCCTCAGCGTCTTCGTGCACGGCTGCCCTTGATCTTCTTCGACTTGGTCTGGGCTTGTAGTGCTCCTTGTGAGCTCCTATATTATCGGAGTCCCAGGAGTCCTCTTGACCCACATCAACATGTTGCTTTGTCCTCGCTCGCTTATTCCGCGCACTGCGAAGATCCCCTTCGCCTACGGTAGGCTCAGTAGTATGCTTGTCTACCTCAGTGCCAGGTTTCCTACTAGGTCTGCCTAGGTGTTCCTCCCTAGACAATCCGACATCATCAGAATCCAAAGCCGCGTCTTGTGCGAGTTCGTCGTCATCCTTGTCGTCGTTGTCTCTTCGACGCTTCGTTCTAGTTAGGGTCTGGTTTGGGGAGTGCGAGCTGAGCTCGTCAGGTGACGAATAAGGCTGCCAATAGTTTAGTTATTGCATGTCCAAGGATTCTTCCAATTCTTACCAGTGTCCCGCCCATTTTAGTTATATCTGCCCTCTTTCGACTTGATGAAGTAGTACTGGAAGAACGGCGATCACCTGTCTCCTGCGGGTCTGGGAGATCGTGGACTGATGAGCGGTAACGACTTGGCGTTGGGTATGCAATCGTCGCCTCGCTGCTGCGAAACTTTTGTTCCTGTGTCTCGGCTTGTGGGTCTAGCAGCAGCATCCCATGAGTCTCCTCCCTCTCGTTCTCGGATGAGCCGCTGATCGGTACAAACTCCTGCTTCTGACTGGCTGTAAGGCGGCTCAACGGCGCAATGAAGAAGGAAGCTGGCGGGTGTTCGATCGTTCTCTGCTCCTCTCTGAATGTGTCGGGGATTATGCTGCCGGAATCCTGGTTGCTGACTCCTCTGTTGGTCGGCGACTCATTCATATCAGCCGTCCTAGGGATAACCAGGAGGTCCACATCCTCAGGAATCTGCGACAGAGGCGTTGCGCCGCTTTTTCTCTTCTTTCTCCTGAGTCGTGGTGTTTCATCATCATCGTTGATGTGAGTGAGTACTAGACCGTCGGCCTGTGAGGGCGACTCTGCCGGACTGGAGCTCACGGCTGTTTTCGCCGTAGTTACAGTCTGCTCTCGCTTCCTCTTTCCATATATAGTGGTGGTCCCTTTCTTTCTGCTCGCATTTGTGGTCTCTGCAGTATTCTCCTCCTCCTCGCTACTTGGAAAATCGTAGATATCCCTGCGCAAGCCAGCAGGAGCATCATTCCTTGGAGTTGTGACCTGGGTAGAATCGTCAAATTCCAGTCTATCCACATTTTCCCCCTTTTTTCTGGCACTCCTCAGCGTCGGGTCGGTAAGTGATGACGAGTTGCCCTTAGCACTCCGGGCTAAGCCCTTCTGCCTGTCAGATGAGCCCATATTGCCGTTGCTGTCCCTCGCCGAGTCTTGGATCAGATCGGTTTCAACATTCTGATGCTCATCGTAGATCTTCCGAAAGAATTCTGGATCCGTCGATCGCGCCCCGCTGGCTCTCAGTCCCCGTTGCGGTGATCCTCTTGTATCATTCCCTCCTCCCAGTGCAACATCAGGACTGGCCACATCAGCCTTGGAAGGGCTGTTGTATGGGCTAAGACCCGCATCCTCATCCTCGGAATCGTAGATGACCCTGCGATCCGGCATTGTTGCAATATGAACAACAGCACGTCATTGGAGTTGAGTGAAGCACATTGTAGATGGTGTTGAAGTTGGAGGCTCAGACGCGTCGTTGGTAAATTGATACGCGTCGCGGAAAGTGAACGGCGGTATCGTAATCGGGGTTAGGGTTCGAGTCTATAACAAGGCCCCCCCTCCCCACCCCCGAACCCAGTAAGCCCAGGACAAACGCAAGAATCAGATAATGATAGCAGGCTCGATCTACCAGCAAGACATAAACGACTACCTAGGGGTTCATAAAGGACTCCAGCTAGCTCACGATCACTTGGGGTCGGTGGGTAGAGGTTTAGAATATTGTGGGATCGGAGGGTTCTATTAATCATTTGTTTGTGTTTTTCGGATCTTCCGTCTGTTCCCTGTCCCTCGTATACTCGACGATCCAGGCTGGCTATGCAGTTCGCGATGAGAACCTTAGAAGAGGTAGCCACCTGGGTAAGCACCGGGCTTGACAATTGCAATGCTGATTCAATCCAACTGCTGACACCAGAGCCGACGTGTGGCACGGGCTTTTGGTCAGAGCACCAATGGTCCCCATGGGCAGAATTATTACGAAATGTATTAGAGGCAGAATCCAGCAGGCAGTCGGAGATGTTTCCACAAATCTCCATGTCTCCTGTCCCACGGTGCCTCAGCTCTGCCTCGATGTCGCCTCGGTTTCAACGTCCTAAAGCGGTGTCATAACGAACCATGTCCCTTCCCAGCCCTCAAATACCTCCTCGATCAACTCCTCTGTCCTCTCCCATGGAACATGGAAACCACCCGAGTTGATTCGCGCCGACCATACGACAAAGTCCTTCTGGCGCTCCACTCCCAGCCTCTCCAACTGCGCGCGGAAGTCCTGTAGCGCCGTACGAGTCTGCCTCAGAACGTCGTCCTTCTTGTCCAACCCTGCCCTGCCCTTGGTCTGTCTGCCGTAGCCGCGACTGGTCCGGAGACACACGATGGAGAAAATTGCCGCTTCGGAAACGACGTTTGAGGGTATGAGGTGGCATGTGCCGACAAGATTGTCCAGCTTCTCTCCGTTTAAGTGCTCACCGGGCAGGCAGCCGTTACGGCAGCTCTGCATATCGGCCTCGAAGGCATCGGGAAATTGCTCTCTCAGGGCCTTTGCTATGCCCGTCCCCCAAACTCCGAGACAGTTGGTCGCGTGGAGGAAAAACGTCGTGGTGGCCGTGTTTGGGGACGATGGTATGGAGGCGATGGATGTTATGGGCGAGTGGAGCATCCTAAATGTGGTCTGGTCTTGCATGGTCCCTATCGTGGTCCTGGGGTTGCTCCTATGGTCTCATTGGGGATCTATTAGTCTTTGCGATCGACTTTGTGGGAACGCTTCCGAGTGACTCTAAGATAAACAAGTTTTATTAGCATTTTCTGAGTGCGATACTGTAATTAACGGGATTTCATCCAAGTGTTATCGGTGATCACCAGGAGGGAACCTCTGGTACCTAGGTATCAATTTGCTGGTCAAGATAATGGCCATGCGGGTATTTCTGTTGCGATGTTGACAGATCCCTATGTAGTTGAGATGAAATGCGGGTACCTAGGTGCCATATGAAGTTGAAGTTCATTCAGTAGATTCTGCAATTGCGTTTGCTGGCTCAATGTGCAGTTTTCTTGTCAATTCGTTGTCGTGCTACTAATGCAGGCTACACATGGTAAAAGCAGCCACAGCAGGTAAGAAATACAGTACGAGCCTGCTTCAGGTATCTTCCACATCATCAAAACGACATGTAAGTCACGGACGTAACCCAGATGGCGATGTATCATCTTGTGTATACTAATCTTCAGTTTGGGTAGATGGACCCGCAGGCTTGACGGATCACGTACTACACCTGTACTATTCACATACCTGCATATAGGAGCGTTCAAGAGGCCTGTATATACTATCAGCAGCGCCAAAATCAAACAAGTCAATATGTACAGAATCATAGCACCTTCAGAGTGGGGCCGCGCTATGAAGCGGAGTACTCTCTAGGTACATATGTAGAACATCGAAGCGACAGGGATTCCCCGTGGGGTAAAAAGGTGGGGGACTGCAACATGCAAGGATGTACTTAAATTGGGAAGCTTGATCACGCGGGGCCGGCCGACTTCACCTCTTCACCACTGTTTGATCACCTCATCCCGTAGACAATCTAACACGCCGGCCAGCTACTCGCACTTGCTTCTGGACGACAGTACCTGGGCCACACGAACTATTTTGAACCTCCTGCCGTGCCTCATGCCCTCATCCACTTCACCAGCCGCGGCAGCAGAAGAAGGCCGTGAGTCCCGGGCTACGTCCCAGCCTCAGAGGAAGAAACGCGTCCGCCACTTCACCGAGGATGACCGCGCTGCGCATCGCGCCTTCGAGAAGGAACGCCGAGAGGCCTTCCGGGATAGATTGCTCGTTCGTTCGGTCCATCTTTGGTACAGTTGTCATTTGCCACGTCTAACGCTATGTCCAGGCCATGGCTGAGCTGCTGCCCTCCCTGAGAGACAGGAACCCTCAAGCCCTGTCCAAGCATATAGTAGTAGAAGAGGGCATCACTCACATCACCGCTCTGAATGCGCGTTTAGATGAGGCAGCCCAGCAGATGCACGCTATCGTCAAGGAACGCGATGAGATCCTGGGCGAACTGAATCGATGGCGAAGTCAAGCCGGCATCGCTCCTCGACAGCCCAGCGATAGGAATGCGGACCCACTACAGCAAGGCGACCATGGAGAGAGCAGTCGGATAGGCCCATCACCTGCACGCCACCCAGTCGGGGTTGACAGTCCATTTGAACCTTCCCCTGAAGCAAGTGATCTCGCATTTCAAGTCAATATGCCTCACGCTTTCCTTGGCGATAACGCCATTCCGGATCCAGATCCATTCGATACTGTTAACCCACCACTACCGGTGTCCTTTGTCGGCCCATCCCGCATGGCACCTGATCCACCTGTGTCGTTAGGAATGTCAAAAATCGGCGCAGATATTCAGACGCACGCCGATTCTGACCCATTCAATAATGAATTTACTGCAGATATGTTTGATGCCAACTTCGTCCTTGATGCGCTTCAGCCGACGACCAGCGATGGCCCGGCGGACCACCAGTCCACCAATGGTCTGACTCTAGACTTTATTCCGGACATGCAGACATATACTGGGAATTACATTGTCTAAGTGAAGCCAAGTCCATCTCACTAAGATGTGAAACGTCAAAAGAATATAATTGTTGGGATAAGCTCTACTCGGACCAGGGAGGTATGTCAAACTGCTCCTATCCTCCTACCCTCCTCACTTCCCTCATTGGTATTTTATGAGTAAACTAAGTGATAGGCATGACCCAGTAGATCTAGACCCCTTCCAGAGCCGCCTCGACCTTTGCCTTGCTGCGCTCCTCGCCTCCGATGAAGAGCTTAAGAGCATCAGCCAACCTGGTCACAGTTATGGGGTCCTTCTTGATAGCCTTCTCCAACTCAGCTCCGCCATCAGCCAGGTAGTCGATATCTGTGCTTGCGAGTTTCCCGTCCCAGTCAGCCGCTGCCAAGGGGTCAATAGTAGACAGCTTCTTGAGCCTCTCCGGAGTCGGCCCAATGTCCCTGTAGTACTGCACGGGCTTCGGCACTCCTTCACCTGGCTGCTTGGAACCGTCATATTGCAGCTTGGCGAGTTCGTTCAGCACGGTGTGGGATATGGTCGCAGAATGGCATCCCAGCTCGCCAGCAGCCATGGCCTCTTTGGGAGTGACGAAGCTATGTGGCGACCATGTCAGCTTCCCCCGGCACCCAGTGTCGTGCGGATGGGAGACTCACCTGGCATTCTTCAACAGAGGCTGCTCCTTGCCCGTCTCCTTGTACAGTCTCTTATAGGTCTCGAGAATCTGTACGATGCGAGCACTCATCGGATGTTGGGTCGCTGGGTCCTCCACGTCCGGCCACAGCTTGAGATCGTCATGAGCTCTCGTCTCTAGAAAGAGGGAACACCATCAGCCTCGATTGCATGAAAATTATATCACAGTCGGAACCTCTCACCGTTGAAGTATGGGCTGATGTACAGCATACCAGCCTGACTGCATGCAATAGCCTGAGGCAGACCGAAAAGAGCAGTACCAAGCGTGGGAATACCCTCAGACGAGAGAAACTTGGCGGCATTCAGAGCAGGGCCGGTGGAGGGGATCTTGATACAGTAACGGTCCCGACCAATACCCGCCCGTGCGAATTCCTGGTCATACAGCCGAGCGTGCGCGAGGGTGGCTTCGGTGTCATATGCCTTGGAGGGGAGCGTCTGCAGCAGAACGCGGCCTCTGATGTGATCGATGTTCTTCTTGCACATGAGGACAGCCATACGTGTATAAATAGCAAGCCAGCCCTGGTCCTCCAGCTCCCGAGCTGTCGCGCGCAGGAGTTCTGCATTGGTCTCGTGGCCAAGCTGGACGTCCACCCAGAGCTGGTTGCTCGTCTGGTCATGAGGTCTGATGGGCATGTTCTTGATGTACTCTGGGTCCATCCAGTCGACATCGACGTTGACTGTTAATATTTCATCAGGGTCAGCGCGTTGAGGATGTTTGAGCAATTGTACAGTGGTAGCCGGACTTACGCTGCTCCTCCAGCTTCTCCAGCCATGTTGTTGCCTCTGTGCTTCCCATCTTGTTTACTTGGGCGTCTTAGGTCGCTTGTTTGGTATAGGAAGGCAATTGAATACTTGGATTTGCTGTTAGTAGGGTTTATTGATTTGTGGAAGGAAAGAATCTGGTGAGTGAGATGGGCAGGCGTCATTATTTATGTGTTCTCAGCAATCTAGGCAGGTGGAGATGCCCGTCTTCTCAAGTAGATCCTCGATGAAACTCAATTCGGAGCAATTACGACTCACACGGCACCTTCTCAGTATCACAAGAAACATGGACGGAAGATGTCTTGCGGCGGGGCTATAGAAACCGCAGTCTCAACAACCCATCCATGGCTTCCCCTCTCAGTCTCCGCATCAGTGAAGCATTGCAAAAGTCTGGGACACACACAGGGCAGCATCTTGATGGAACACCAAGACCTGTTTTCTGGCCAAGCTTTCCAATCCCGCAAGCCTTTCCCGCGTGTCCTATGCAGCTCTTGTCCAATCAGGCAACCCGAGGTGATGGACACACACAGGGCAACCTCACCCTGTACAGGGCATGGCAGGTTTGTCTCACCTGTCAAACACAGACCTGTACAGGGCGGGATGTCTCCTGATAAGACAAGCTACCCAACAGATCATGGCCGATGGTATCCGGTGGCTGCCGAATTGCCTGGAAAATATACAATCATAGTGATACTTAGCCTTCGAATTCCCTGACTTGTGATGACTGTGGTCACTTACAAGCTAAGCCACCAATCAACGTCTTGGTCGTCGAATCTCAAGTAAGGGTTCCTGGTCCAATCCAATAGCCATGTGACCAACGGCGCCAAAGTCAAATCCGGTCCCAACCCCGTGGGGAAGGCGTGCGCTAGAGTCCGGGGTACATGCTGCACGAACCGGGATGTCGGGTGTTCCTCCCGAGGTCTGTACTATTGTCTCACTGTATGTGAGACCTTATAGGTATGCCCTCGATACATATTAAGAGAGAGCTCTTCATCCTTTCCGATGGATCAATTTTGGCTTTACAGCCTCGCCCTCAGGTAGTCCTAGAAAATTGTCCCCAGCCCATTTGTACCACTGAGGCATCATGGTTTCAATGAAAGACGGCAATCCTAAAGACTCTATCGCCCATTTTGAACATACAGACGAGCATTATGTACATAATGTCAACGCAAGGTTCGTAACCGCAGGAACATGCGGCCAATCTTCATGTGCGCAGGCTTACAAACGGATGCAGGATCCTAAACCCACTCAATGGCCTCACGAAAGGCGAACTACGAAGCCAGGTCACGGCATTCTGCCAAGACTATGGCTTCGAGGAGAAAGAGGAAGTATTTTACCGCGGCGCCTTGGCCGCGCAGCACCACGATAGCTACGAGGATATCGAGGAGCTCACCCCTGAGGACAAGATACTGCTCAGAAGGGAGGTTACTCACAAGTGGCACCTCCCAAGGCAGCTCTACTTTACTATCGGGCTGTGCTCATTGGGCTCAGCTATCCAGGGGTGGGACAACACTGGTGCAAACGGGGCGAACTTGAGCTTTCCGTTGGAATTCGGGATTGAGGATAATCAGTGGCTCATTGGAGTGATCAACTCGGTAAGTAGTCTCAATGTCCATGTGCTTGAGCAACGGTATATCGGAGAGTTAATTGAGGTCATGTTCCACCTGTACGACTACATATATAAGCAAAAAGTGCCGAGTATCGCAATTTTCGGAAATAGAACATCATAGTTGCTCATATACAAGCCCCTGAAAACACCCGCTGACATTATACAAACTAAAGGCACCGACGATATTTGGCTTGCTCTCAGCCTGGGCGGCTGATCCCATCAACAATGCTATTGGCCGCCGAGGCACCATCTTCCTGACCGGACTCTTCTGTGTCTTTCCAGTTCTGGCCCAGGCTTTCACTCAAAACTGGTGGGGTTTGCTGCTCTGTCGTCTTTTCATGGTAAGCCCGTCCACGAGAGACGTTAGCATCGCTTATTAGTCGAAGAACCTCGAACTGACACAACTTCAAGGGCCTCGGGATGGGCGTCAAGATATCGACTATACCAGTCTTCTCGGCCGAGGTGGCTCCCGCCGCTATACGAGGCGGACTTGTGACTTCGTTCCAGCTGTGGGTTGCGTTTGGTATCCTTGTGGGCTTCTGCTCGAACCTCATCTTCTACCGTATCGGCCCCCTGGCTTGGCGCTTTCAACTGGCTGCTGCATTTGTACCAGCAATCCCCGTGCTGATACTCGTCTGGTTCTGCCCAGGTATGTTTGAACTCCCTTTGAGACACCTGCAGTAAGACACTAATCACAACATAGAATCACCCCGCTGGCTCATGAAAAAGAAACGTTATCAGGAGTCATTCGCCTCTTTCTGCAAACTCCGCAACTCCGAGATGCAGGCGGCGCGGGACCTCTACTACGCCCACCGGCAGGTCGCAGAGGAGCACCGGGCCTTTGCGGGCGTAAGCCTGGGTACCCGCGTAAAGGAGCTCTTCACCGTCCCTCGCATCCGCCGGGCCACCGTGGCGTCCGCCTGGATCGTCATCTCCCAGCAGTTCTCGGGCATCAACATCATGGCCTTCTACAGCTCCACCATCTTCCAGAACGCCGGCTACTCGACGAGGGACACCCTCCTCGCCTCGCTCGGCTTCGGGGCCGTGACGTTCGTGTTTGCCTTCCCCGCGGTGTATACGATGGACACTTTTGGCCGTCGGAACTTGTTGCTTCTCACGTTCCCTAATATGGCTATATGCCTCTTGGCGGCTGGGCTGTGCTTCCTCCTGCCTAGCACGTCGGGTGCGAGGACTCCGTTGATCGCCCTCTTTGTGTATCTCTTCTCTGCTTTGTATGGACCAGGTAAGCCGAGTGACTGGTCCACAGCTGTGGACACAGCACTGGATTCGAGATACTGACACAGATTTACTAGGAATCGGGCCCATGCCATCGATCTACTTCTCAGAGGCCTTCCCACTCTCCCATCGTGAGATCGGCGCCGCCTTCACCATATGCGTCAACAACGCGGTCGGTAGTGCCCTAGGCCTGACCTTCCCCTCGCTGCTTGCCCGCATCGGCGCCACCGGTGCCTTTGGCTTCTATGCAGGACTCAACATCCTGGCTTGGGTAGTCATATTCTTCATCATACCCGAGACCAAGTAGGTTCCCAGCCCATTTATACCCATTTCAACGTCTATAACTAGGTCGGTTCGGCTTGCTGACCCGAAGCGTTCTCACCCATAGACAGCGGACGCTAGAGGAGCTTGATTATATCTTCGGTGTGCCGACCCGCCGGCATGCGGCGTACCAGGTGCGCACGTGGCTTCCGTGGTTTGTCAAGCGGTATTTGCTCTTCCAGAGGAAGGCGAAGCTGCGACCTCTTTACAGTGATGAATTGTCCAGCGGCGAGTCTGTTTATGTGCACGCTTGATATTATGCAACCGTGTTGTGTTATTTCAGCCCAGCTTTATAAGTGATAGCGAATCCACGGAATTGGGTACTCGGCTAAGGATTCCCTGATTGTCCGAGACTTGATTTACACAAATATGTAGACGGGTGTTTGTAGATCAATGGACTACTGAGTGCACTTGTCTAAGATGTTCTACTTTGCTATATGCTCCTCGGAACCTCCATGGGCCTGAAAGCGAAATGTCTGCACACCCTAGCGTCGAAACGTAGCAAGGGTTTGCAATTTGAACGGCTTAAGGGGGTTGTTCCTAAGCTTTAAGACCAACCAGAACTACCCAAGAGTAAATAAGATGGCTTGGCAGAATATGTCCAGCCTAGATCAGTAGGTGGCTGTGTCCGCGGCCCGGTCGACCAATTCCGTCACTCCAGACTTGCAAGTGAGGTGGGTGCTTATCAAAAGAGAATATGCTCATCCTATGAGCCTCATCGCAGAATCCATGGTTCTGGCGAGGGATCCGTATTGGACTCTCTGAAAGAGCTCTACCCAGATGATGACCTCCTAGTAAGATTTTCAGCACCTGACACACATCAAACCAGTAACACGACATGGAACTAGAACTGGATGTTACATAAGGAGAGAAACATGGGAAGAAAGAACCAACATGAGGGGGCACCATCATACAGCTAACATCAAGCTAGCCCTGGGGTACAGGTCCAGCCGTGATGGTGGTAGAGCCCAGCCAGCTCAAAGCCCAGTTACAATCAGGAACGGTAGATTTCTTCGAAGCGTTTCGCCCGCAACTTGTGCCATCTCTGGAAATTACCCCCGGGATGCTGACCATTTTGTCAGCGAATACAACGGAGCATACGGTCAGCTCATTATATTGCAGTGTCCTTTGATGTCGCAAGTCCGTCTTGGCCAGCCTATGAGGCCAACCGTCAGGATGGTGTGTAATACAAAACTACTTGACTAAAATTCCGCCTTCCGCCTTTACTCCCTGATTCCAAGGTTCTGTCCACGGGTCACTGCAGCGGTGATCAGGAGCCAAGCTTTTCGGCTATACTAGCCAAGCCACTATTGAGGGCATTACGATGACGAGGACTGGTGGGTTTTTGTGCGCAGATGAGTGTACATCCATGGATGATATCTCACATCTGACACATCTGACTCTTGTATTGGCATCCGCCGGGTGATACTCATTAGATTGAGGGGTAATAAAAAGCAAAGACAATGCCGGGAATGGGCGGCCGCCCGAGCGGCTGCGAGATCGATTGAACGAGATCATGCTACGCAATTACCCGTGAGACTTCGATCGAGTTACACAGATCTTGCACATATGTACCACATCGGGATTTGACATGTCGCACTAAAGAAAGATATTTAATTTGACTACATACTCGTATGTGGTCACTACCTAGATAATATGCTATCCCCGTAACGGATTCTAGGGCCTCTATGGTAATAAAAAGGAGAAAAAGGAGCCAACAAAGCTCACATGCAGTGTCTCCGATCGTGTAACACAACGGTATGACCTACTTAAGTAGGCAATGGAAGGTTTATGCGGTGAAATCATGTGTAGTGTGACCTCGACTGCTCCCGAGGTCAAGCTGTTATGGACAAGGCTCTACGACCGGATCTTGTTCGTCGTGTCATCCGTCACAACGCGTCTCTCGGATTGTATTTCCTATCTCCTACATTTCCTGCCACTTAAAGACTGGTTCTTTGAATACGTATCAACTATCATGAGCGTAAAAGCCGATACCGAGATCGACTTCGTTCACAACTCTAGCGGATACGTGCATTCGCAATGCTGGAGTAAGTCCGGCAGCTTGAATGTCACAAACAGGGGTGCCACTTCCGCAAGATACTCTACTGCAGGCATCTAGCTACAGACTTGCATGACTATCAGATGTTTGACTGCTGCTGGCGAGTTGAGGCTCGGCAATCTACACTTGCCGGCCCTGGGGGACAAACAGGTACCTTGCGCCCCGTGGTCGATCATACAACATTAGAAATAAGCGAGATGATGAATGCAAAGCCAGCAGTCAACTCGTAGCGGGTTGCCCGTGAACAGGCTATGTATATCAACCACTTGTTGACGCCGACTACTTGGTCGTATTTGGATTTGAGCCGAAGTCCGTGCCTGTCTGTTTGCTGCCTTGCCAGGGTTACTTCGTCGCGTTTCGGGCCTCTCGGAACCATGTTCTCAGACGGGACCCTGACCTTCTCGGGTCGACGCGGCTCCGGGAATGTCGCCGTGTGAGATCAGCGCGATCTTGCAGCCACGACTGTTACAGCTCGTGGTACCAGGACACATTCCAGGATCAGACGGCACAATGATCACCGCTATTTCATCGATCGACAGGTTGCCTATTATCGGATGCCTGACACAAAGCCAATAAGAGATGCGGGCAGGCAAAAGCCCTTGAGTATGTAGTCTATGTGACTTAGACCATAGGCTTCGTCTGGCCCCCGGGCCGCCCCTCCGAGCAGCCCCGGGGGCATGGTTCCGCTACCATGCATGCTTTGATCCCTGTAGGCCCCACCGGAGCTTGAGCTGTCAACTGGTGCTAGCTCGGATCTGTTGACATGATACAGGGGCTCACCCTTGTGGTCTACATAACTGGGGCTGTTGTTTGGGTACCCGCGGGGGGCCCTTGACCCTGAACCTTGGAATTGGGGACCATGACGCCTTACAGAGCTTCTAGAAGACGACCAACAAGATCATCCTACACCGTGATGTCAGCGTGCTCCTAATCGGGAATTTCGGTCGCGTCGATCATGAAATTCCAATATTCCAAAGTCGACCTGTCACGTCGCCCAGATCTCTGGTGGAAGCAACCAAGCTGCACCACAGGCATGTGCGTTTAGAAATCCCCGCCCGCATTGTCCTCGTTGTGTCTATGAGAAAACCCAGCACTGAACGCGAAGACGTAAACATGGATAGCGACCTTGGTAGGCATTGTCCGGGTTGCTTCGGTGACCAGGATCATGATATCGTGGCGAAGGAATACCATCACGGCGGACTACTAGCTAGCCAGTGCTTTGCCGGGGATCTGCGCTGGACAAGATGGGATTGACGGCTCAGGTAGTATGTGCTTGCCTTTGTTTATGGTTGCTTTTCGAGGTCCATATCACTCTGCGGGCAGACGGGGTTGCAATAGGAGCCATGGATGGCGGCAATGGCGCGTACTCCAGATCTCAGTGGAAGGTGTATAATCAGTGGGGTTACAAGTCTCCACCCCTTGTGGGCACTGATACTGGCAGATGTCATAGTACGGACTCAAGTATACATGAACACTACTCGGTTGCTTCTGTGAACGCGCGCGGCCTGGAGAGACAGAGGCATCCGTGTAAAGGGGAAAAGATAAGCGTGCTTTTAATTACCTTTGCAGGAAGTCTACATAGGAAACTTGAAGCGCGAGGCTATAAGGGGCAAGGAAGGATGGCGCGACGCTCGTAACGATGGAGCACAACACTCAGGACATGGCTACGTGTACAAGAATAGCAATCAGAAAAAAAGGGAAAGATAAACGACATACGCATTATAACGCAGGCCTACGTTAGGAGCGGGGTCAATAGATCGTAAATGACTGCCTTTCATTTCAAAACGATCAAGTGATGGTTGCAAAGTGACGTGTAAAGGTGAGCTACGGACTCCCCGCTGCAGTCGATGATAAGTAGGTACCTAGGTACACTGCAATGTTATCAGTACCGTACCTGCATACATACCTTACTATGGTAGGTAGGTAGTTGGGGAGCTGAACACCCCGCCTACTTTCAAGGTTGTCTCTGGTCAACACCTAGGTATCGTCCACGGGTGACAGGACAACTGCCCGGGTGTACCGGTAGCAGCAGACGAACAATATCGGACGGACCGTTACGGACAAACCATCACTGCAACCAAGTAAAAGAAAAGCGGTGGTCACAAAGTGACAGAAAAAAACGAAAAGGCTAATCCGACTTGGGCAGACTCGTCATGGAATCATCGTGAGTTTACGAGTTGTGTTCCAGAAGCCTTCCCCCGCGAAATGATGGACAGGGACCCAACAGGGAGCGCCGCACTGCGGATCCTCGATGCGATTTTCTTCTGCCCTGTTTCAGATGGATGTGACATGGCTAGTGCCCCGCGATCCCTTCTTTATCGGGCTGTCATAGCGGTAGCGTAGCAGATATGAACGACAAGGCTGCAAGGCACCGACGCTGCCCCAGGGTGGATGCTGTGCAAGAGTCCACACCTCCCACATGGTCTTGTCAAAGCAGGTTCTAAAGTGGCTGCATAAGGGATTGCCGCTCGTGGGAGCAATCCGGTATAAAGTAATTACCGCCTTTTCGGAGACTGGCGAAGATGCTCATCGGAGTCGCGCGAAGAGGAGGCTCTTTCGATACCGCATGGGGGAATGTGGGAGAGAAGACATGAAAGAAGAATGGTACCTGGACTTGGTGTCTAGTCTTGCTCCATAATACCCAGGTATAAATATAGAGAGGCTTTTGCTCGACCGATCGGATATATGTCCAACTATAGCAACGTCCTTCCTTACAATTCAGATACACCAACTATAGCATCGTCCTTCCTTACAAACCAGCTATAGCACCGTCCCTCCTTATTTCTCGTTCTCCAGCCGTTTAGTCGCCTATATACCTGATAGTGCCTGTCGTTCTCTTCTCCTCTGACACCGAAGGAGCCCAAGAAGCACCATGGACAAGTATGCTGTCTCTCCCGCTCATCAATCATCCCGATACGACGTACTGACACTTGTCAGTACCACTCAAGACTCTCACAGCGGCGGCTCGCCCCCAGAGGACCGAGCCCTCGCTGATTCTCGCACTCAAGTCTTCGTGCGAGAGGCCACTCGAGATGGCAACACCCTCGTCGGTCTGCCGGATCAGACCGCAGATGTCGAGACCTCTCGCCAGGACAACAGGCAGAGGGTTGGAAAGAAGATCGAAGCCTTCGAGAAGAAGTTCAATCCGTAACGATGCGTGGCTGTGCCCCCAGGTGTGTATCCCTTATATCTCCCTGATGTTCGTGGTTGTCGGCGGTGCTGTTCCTAGTCGCTGACCACGACACAGCAGGATACGCCGGTTCCATATGTTGTGCTGCCGAAGGTGAAGTGTGAACATAACGACCATCGCATGGCGTACATTTCTGAGATATGGTCAGGATGCTGCTCCTCGGCTGCTCCAGAAACAACCGTCATCTGAGGTTGTGATGTTGTCGAAACGATTTCACGATCACAAGTCAATCATATGCCAACGGCACTAAACGCGCGGCCTATCCATGGATCGAATTTGTGTAACGGCGGAATGGCAGCACCCGGGCACGGATAACCACGACCGGGATCATGGTATGTACCTAGGTACCCATCCGGATTGGGAACCTACGTGATCCAGGTACCGGTAATTGGGTCCGTGGGTATCCCCCAGGTCTGCTTGATGTAACGACAACCGATGTGTTTTGAGGTGAAGAGGCATTGAGGCACGAACGAAGATGATGCAAGATATATAACCTTCCTTTGTTGTATTATTATTACTTACATGAATCATCTGTGTACGGTTGTTTCTGCTCTTATAGCTATTGTATTATTAGCTCCTGTATTATTGTTTTTCCTACCCATACCTCGGTATTACATCCAGAGGAGCACTTGAGATCTACCGGTATTAGGCATTGTCGTATTACAGCTTTCAACTTCAGTCGCCGGGTCTTCGACTCACGTTGCTTCAAATCAAGAATCCAAAGCACAGCCTCGAATGCACCACATCGCTTACAGCAAGCTTCCATCACTCAGCCTCACCCGTCACCGGGCCAGCGTGTCTGCTGCCACTGCCTGACCCGTCGGAGCTTCCGATACAAAAAGACGACCTACTATTCGTCTGCCACCTTCCTAGAATTACTATCCGCGCCTCCCTTGACGAGTTCAAATGTTTACTATTTCCTCCTCTGGTGGGACCAGTGTGGATTCCTGTCTTTTGGGAGGGTGTGAAGAGTCGGTTCCTCCGCTCGGTGCACTGGCAGGCAAGCTGAGTGGGACCCACTTAACTCACAGACCACCTGATCCAGATGTCACCTCCAGGCAGCTGCGACAGGTACCGAGGTACCTCTTTACTCCGGTATGTACCCAGGTATCTATAGGTACGTACCTGAGACCCGTTGCCTTTTGTTTCAACCTTGAAGCGGCATCAGCCTGCCGAAAGGGGTTCCCTCAATGACGTTTAATTGGCTGTGGGGACGAGCGCCCTGATCGCCTCGTTTGATGCCTTTAATTGACCCGAAAACGTCCTGGATTCACTTCTAATCTTACAAGAACCCTTTTGTCCCCCAACCCCCCTCCCCATCTGGAGAGCCCGTTCACTCAATCCCCATCCACGACATCTCTACTCCGCCCTCGATGTTCAACAGCGAGCTCTCGATTATCCGCGCAACAGGAACACAATCATGATACCGACAGCATTCTCAAGGGCTTCGTTTGCGCGGCAGTCGGCCACAAAGGCGAAAATACGAGAAAGAAGCTGTCGCAATAGATAGTAATCACTGTCTCAGAGGCGTTCCTCCACGACCGCATTTACGATATTTCTAAAGATTCTCCTTGCGACCAACAACCATGGGGTGGCTACACGTCGTCTTCCGCGTCGTCTACGACTCCATTTACCTCTTCCTCTCCGTAATCCTCCTGCTCCTCCTCTGCGTCACGCCCGCCGACGCCATACGCCAAGCACTGTTAAACAATCAGCGCCTTCACATTCTGACTATGATCATATGTCTATCCGTGACACTCGCCTTTGTCGTTTTCGTCTATGTGGTCCGACTGTACATCAACCGCTCCGCACTCGCGAACATTCCCAAGCCATGGATCCCGATAGGTAAAGGCGAGGTGAAGAAGAGCGTGCGTGAGATGATCGCGACGAGTCTGAGCAGGAGTGCGGCGATTGCGTACGATTCGAGACCGAGGATAGACCCTACGAGACCGCCCACGGCCACGACGGATCGGACGGCGGAGGACTCAGATAAAAAGATAAAGTCTATACTACGGCTATTTGGGAAAAGGAGGAGGAAGGCATCGACTGCGGAGGACAAGATGGGAATCACGCTGCCACCTCACATGGCTGTTTGGGGAGAGATCGAGCATTACGGATGGGCATCGCCGAATTCCCCGGATCTGCCCAATCTGCAGTATAGCACGGTCATCACGGAGCTGCCAAACCTGATTGAGGCCAAGGCCTTGACCCTGGCTCCTCCTGCCCCCGAGGCGACGGCCGAGAGGCCTGTGTTGGACGCGGAGGCGCTTGCCTTGCTCCAAAGGCCGGCGAACCTGCCTCTGCGGCAGTATTTGACCCAACTAACCGAGCTGGGAGTTTTGGAACCATCGCGGACGACGGCAGACTTCTTGTTAGCATACGAATATGCACGCTACTCGACACGGCCGATCTCCGACGCACGATTCCGCGAGATGATGCACCTGTTCGCGGAGATACTACGTACCATGCAGCCGCTCGACCCGGCCGCTCTTAATGAGTTTGACGGCGGTGTCTCGCCGACGGAAAGCGACATAGACGACGACGCCCCAAGAGGAAGTCCGAGCACGCCTCGCAGTCAAGTCAGCCCGCACTCTCTCTACCGACAACGAAGCACGGCATCACGCGCAACGACGACCACGGCCAGCAGTAGCTCCGTCAACAGCGTGCGCAGGCCCCAGCAGAGGTCGATCATGGGCCCCGGGAACTCGTCGCAGGTCACCTGGGGCGGGACCTACCGAACGGCGCCCGCGACGCCCAGGAGCAGGATGACGGCGGTTTCGCCAACCTCGACTCGCAACAGCTTCGCACAGACACCGCGGCAGGCGTACCCTATAAGCCGGGTTACTTCGGCTTCGACCTCGAGCCTCAGTGCCGGCTCTGTGGCGTCTGGCCGATCTGTCATCCGCTTGTCGGAGAGGGGGGATGCGACTGGGTTGCCGTATGTGCTCACGCTCGCCGGTACACAGCAGTGAGGAGCCATACCGTCGAATAGTCACGAGCAGTGAAGCATTACTAGGCGGCGTCGATTGAGTACAGCTACTTTGTCTATAATCTTAATCTTTGGATACCCCTGAATCAACACGATTACTCATGTCGTCCTTTTGCGTTTTCATGGTGGAGTCGGCGTGTTTTTCCCCCTTGAACACCAAGTGTGCTGCGCTCGCCTTGACCGTTCCTTCTCCTGCCCCTGGATTTCTCTAGCAACAGAATATGGGCTTTAACAGTGTCTTTGCGGTGGGCCATACCTCTACTCGTAACACGAGGCCAGACTTGCACCTCGCATTGATGTACATTCCAGGCCGCATCCGCATGCATCAAAATCACTGTGTCTTGTTATCGGCGAGATGCCGCCACTTCGAGCACAACACTGCGTATCTGTGGCTGACCACTACGATGGCGATACTCGGAACGGGGAGGACTCCAAGCATCTCGTGATCACTCGATGAACCCTCCTATGGCTTGCACTAACATCACATTTAGTCGCGAATTCAGCGAGTATATGCCTGTGCACGCGGGGAGCAAAAGAGGAGCAAAAAAGGAAAGATGGTCCCGGAGAGGATCGAACTCGCGACCTTCGCATCACTGATATTTCCCGCCTGGGGAAGTATTAGTACGACGCTCTAACCAGCTGAGCTACGGGACCAAGCTTCTTATTGGTTGAAAAACGGGATTTCTATTCAACGTATGTTGACTCGACAAAGTTGTGCTCAATTAACACCATTGGATCATATACGCTCCATGATCCCCTTTCGGAGTTCGGTTGACGGCACACAGTCGGGACGGGGTCATCTCGAAGTGGACAGCGGTCGGCGTGTATGTTTCCCGCCTTTGACCGGAGAATGAGTTATTCGAGATTACACGTTGCTTGAGCTCTGGGTCGAAGTTTCCAACATTGCGACACGAGCAGGGCATCAAATGCGGACATGTCGGACTGAGACCGCTGGCAAACCCTATGGCAGGTTATCTATATTTACCAGGAGATTCCGCATCCAATAATGAACTCCGTTCCTTTCGAAGTGAAAACAATCAATGAAAGGATTGTACACAAGGCTGGATGCGTTTCTGATGAGACCTCTGTTAGGATCTGGAGCTGCTCGTGCGAGTATATGGCAAGCACGGCCGAGGCTCTTCCTCTGCATGACAACCGGGATGACTACGGTCGAGCAGTGGCCCACCAGGCTTATCTGGTCGATCTCGTAGCATCTTGAGTAAACTCGGCGAGTACATGGATGAGTTACTCACTAGATATGGTGCGGTGGCTGCAGTGAGCACACTAAGCGAGGCCACATAGGGGTGGCATAGCGGCCATCTTATCCGGCAAACACCAGCTAAATTTACAAAATTACTGGCAAGGGATGGGACACAGCATGCCGTTGATATACTGCGTAGTGTTTCCCAGTCAAGCTTGTCTTATCTCATGACGGACAGGAAGCTTGTTGTCCGGGTGCAGGAGGGCATCACATATAATGATGTTGGGTGGCAGGAGAAGATCAATCTTGGGGAGGTATCAAGAGCCATGAAAACTTGCATGAAGAAACTGGAATGCAGAAATGGAAGACCGGGGGAGAAAGGAGACGAACACCCATTACCCACGAGGCCAGCAAGTCTCTTCCAATGTGATTGCCACAGCTCCCGAAGTACTTGCCTGGATCCAAGAAGGTTCATCATACTGGGGGGACGAACTAGGTACATGGCTTCCTCGGGATAGTATCAGACGCACACACGATAGGAGTGTTCAGGTTTTGTTCAAGTCTCCATTTCCTCTCTGAGCAATCTGCTCGGGTATAACCACAGATCCTGCTAGTCTACAATTCTCATCAAGCCTTTTTTTCTCTTCGCTTCAAGTTCTACACATCCAGCCTCCTATCGAATCAATGCAGCTGTCGCATCTCTGGCCTCGCCGCCTCAATCCTGGCCACATGACTCTCCCTGGCGGGCAGTCCAGCCGCTTCCCGTGCATGTCTCACATCCGCAAAGCTCAACCTCAGATCCCTCGCAAACGGCCCGAAAGCATGCAACAGCTGCTGGAGAGCCTCCTTCAGCGTCTTCAGGATGGCGTCCACATCCGCGCACTCCCGCTTGCCATCAAGGTCTGTCCAGTGAAGTGGGAGATCCGTCCTAAAAGCCTCCAGCTTCGTGGTGACCACCGTAAAAGTGCGGATTATGTTGGCCACGTCCCGCTGGACATGGCCGTAGCTGTCCTCCGTCAGACTGAAGACGGCCAGGTTTGTCAGCGCAGAGATGGCGTTGATGAAGAGGCTCGCTTCCCCGTAGGGTGTATCAAGTACAACAGCATTGATTCTTCGTTCGAAGGTTTGCATGAGGAGTAGGCCCAGAGGCGAGTCCAGGACCCGTCTCGTCCAGTGCTGGAACGGGTTATCGGGGCCTTCCGCACCAGTGGCTTGCCGTGTGATCTCGTCCACATAGCCCCTCGCCTGCGCCACGCCTTTCTCTACCATGGGACTCAGTCGGGATGCTTGTCCTGGGGATACTGCTCCCCTCCTCATCACGTACTCCACCTCGCCGCGAAGCGTCTTCTTATTGGGTGTCGCAAGCAGTACATTGTCGCCACTTATGTGCCTGACCGGTCCGGACACGTACCTGGCCTCTGTGGCCGCGGGCACGACTGCCGTAGGGGCGGGCCCGGCTACCTTGCCGTAGCTGTCGATGCGTACCTCAATGCCTTTCACGACATCGAGGCAGAGGGCGTAGACCTGTGACCACGTTGGTCCGTCTTTCCTGTCAATGTCTTGATAGATAGCGATGCGGCGAGTTTGGAAGTCCCTTGCGATCAAAGCCAACTCCCACGTGGCAAAACACTATAATGGTCAGTCTTGAGAGAAGACCGGGGTAGCGCGGACGACTTACCTTGATGGGGAGCTTCTTATTCCTCAGTCCGTTCAACAGGCTCCCATTAGGATCCTTTGACTCGGAGGTAAGAGGCTTGCCGTTCTTCAAAGGTGCCCGAACCAAGAACAGCGAGAACATCTTGTTCCCAGCAAGCCACAAAAACATGAGCAAGGAGCTCGTGTAGAGGATCCGCAGCCATAGGACAATGCTCATTCCTCCCAAGCTAGCCGGGACCATGTTGGTTCGTGGTAACGTGTAGAAGGGACGGAGAACGGCCAGTACCGTTCGCCAGGCAAACGCTCTCAAGACCGCATGGTATACAATAATGTAAAAACCGAGAACAGCGGCAGACCGTACAACAGCAGAGGTTGCAAGAACTGGGATCTCGTTCGTGAGCCGCGCTGTGAAAGTCGGCTGGACCTCGTTGGCAGCCGCGGCCTTGCTATCGAGTCCCACAGCATCGAGGCGAAGTTTGTTATCGTCGCTCAGGATGTGGAGGATGCCCTGCACGAAGCCAAAGACCAGGAAGTGGACGGTGTAGAAGATGGGTTTCTCGTTCAGTCGTGCCCGATCACCAATCTGGAATGACAGCCAAGCGAGATCCTCGGTTGGTATCGACCACAGGTAGATCTGGCTGAACAACCATGACGACAGCGTGTAAGTCAGGATTGACTCGGCGGTCTGGATGGTCAGTGCATATCTAAAGAATGTCTGCAGACCCGAGTTCGATGTTCGCAAGCCGACATGGTATTGTGCGATACGGAGGACGAGGACGGCGAGGCCGGAGAGGAAGATGAAGAATGCTCGAATACCGGTTGGTCCGATGGGGAAGACTGCCCAGAATACTTTCGCCCAGTTAGTATCAAGGTGAACGGCTAGCCCAAAGTCGAAACCACAATAGGATGTAGCTTACAAGAATGCCAGTTAGCAAAGATGACGGCATCGACAAAGGCGATTCCGAGGAGAACTGCAGCAGTGGTTGAGAAGCGCCGCTGGAGCGCAGGCTGCAGAAAGTCTCTATACGGAGCCCGCCTGACTGGAGCCATGTCGACTGTCACGCAACATTGGCTGAAAGCTGAGGTGGGGAGGGTCGTTGGAAGGAGTGGTGTTCGCTTCGTGAAGTGGGTGATGGTGAAGTGAACATTGAAGCTCCCCCTTCAAGTTTGTAAACAATACTGCAGCTCCGCAAAAAAGCCGACCCCCCAGCCTGGGACGCGGCGGAAGCACGGGCCCCCCAATCATGGGCACCTGGGTCGTGCTGGGCAGCTACTAGGTACGTACCTACACGTGTAAGTACCTAGATACCTGGCATCCCTGTAGGCTTGTACGTTCAGTTGTTACTGAGTTGTAACAAGGTTCAAGTCGATTACGTAAGAACAGGCACCCGGTTTCAACGGCTGAGGCGCTTGCGCCATCACGGAGGGGACGTCACGGAACCAATGTAAAGTAAATAATACCGACGAACGAGAGTCCGCGAGAGGAGACAAAGCACCCACTTGAAATCTGCATACTACAAACTGCCAACTGCCAACTGTGGATCATCACCAACAGGAAAAAAGAAAGCAGGAAAAAACAAACAACTCAGACAGGCGACGAGACCGACAACCAGCCACAATGTCGTTCGACCAGCTATCCTCCCTCGAGTCGCAGTCGCGGCGCGACGACTCCAACTATGCCGACGACCCAGACTTCGACCGACTGTCCCAGGAGCTCATGAACAAGCTCTTCACCCTCACCGGCAACATCTCCCGCCTGCGGACCGAGATCGGCCACCTGGGGACGCGGAGGGACACGGCGCGGGTGCGCGAGCGCGTGCACGACCTGATCGAGGAGTCGAGCGAGGACTTCAAGGAGGTCGGCGGCGGGGTCAAGAAGATCCAGACCTGGGAGGACGTCACGCCCACGCAGAAGTACAAGCAGCAGAAGCTGTTCCGCGAGTTCAAGCAGTCCCTCGACGAGTTCCAGAGCCTGCAGAGGCAGGCCCTCGAGAAGCAGCGCGCGTCGGTTTCCGCGGCCCGGGCCGCCGCCCTGGACGAGGAGGGCGGCGAGGCCGGGGGCGTGCCTCTGAGCCCCACAGGACAACATCAGCAGCAGCAGTCCCAGCAGGAGCTCCGCCTGGCCCCGCAGGACGAGGTCGACTTCCAGGACGCGCTGATCGCCGAGCGGGAGGAGGAGATCCGGAACATCGAGCAGGGCGTGGGCGACCTGAACGTGCTGTTCCAGCAGGTGGCGCAGATCGTGACGGAGCAGGGCGAGCAGCTGGGCGGCATCGCCGACAACGTCGAGAGGACGCACGAGGACACCCGGGGCGCGGACAGGGAGCTCAGGCAGGCGGCGAGGTACCAGAAGAACGCGAGGAGCAAGGCCTGCTGCCTCCTGATCGTGCTGGCTGTCATCTTGACCATCATCATCCTGGCCATCGTCCTGGGCTGATGGGTCGACGAGGCCGCTATGTGTTATATGCTTGACTGGCGTGGCATGGAGTTATGGTTTGTGTTCGGCAGCACGGGGAATTCATTTGTACTATACTGCGCTCCTCTTAGACAATCGGGTTTATTTCTTTGGGCAACTGGTACCTTCACATATTCTGCCGCACATGTTTATGGCAGGGAGCCTCTCGAATTCTCTTGCACAGCTTTCCGTTAGCCTGGTCGGTCCTTTGCCAGAGTCAAATACTCGCATCACCAATTGCCTTTCTTCTAGGCAACTGTTTGTGCTTCACAATTCGACCTCCTGGCTATAAAGCAGTCTGCTGCTCCAAGACGGTCGATGCGTGGCGGAGGATATCCTTCCATACACCTATTTCATATATGTACACATCCGAGTAACCTTCGCACATTATTAAGGCTTAGGCCGCAGCAGTGGTACCTCCAGACCCGTACAAGGCTTGACCGAAGACTTCGGGATCGGCATCAGCTTCCTGATCCCCCTCGTCACAACCAAACTGCATCCCACAGATGACATCCAATACAGATGCAGAGCCGCGGGCATGTCCATGGTAACCGGCCCTATGGCGAGGGCCATGACGAGCAAGGACCTCTGCAGCGCACGCCACATCCGCGACTGTCCTCCACCCACTGTCATATTTCCCTTCGCTGCCAGAGGCTTCAGGCCGAAGAGGTCCCTCCTCTGGGCTGTGGTCTCGGGTATCATGCTGGCGAAGAGTAGTGCTGAGACGGCGAAGGGAAGGATGTGATATGGATCCGGCACCAGCAGGTTGGGGAACCAGAGACAGCCGCCTGTGGCGAAAGTTGGTTCCATGGAGATTGAACCCAGAACGTTTGGTGCTGTCGTTGCGAGTTCGGCAAGGTCGGTTGGCGAGGGCAAATCCGCGACGGAGATGGCGTCACTGGTAATCGAGGTCGAACCAGATGCTGCTGCTTCTACTGCCTCTGCTGTCCCTGGTACCGTAGTTGTTGTGGTCGCGGTCGGTGTATCCTTCTGCCATCCATACAGCAGAGTCCCTATCAGACCTCGGGGGCCACCGCACATCCTCCTTATGACCTCCAAGTTGCTCAAGAAGATAGGCAGTGAGAGAAAGCTACCCCATATTGACTTGGTCCCATCGATAGCAAACACCTTGAAGGTAGCCTTTGATCTCTTCTTGACAGCCTTCAGAACACGTTCCCTCAGGTTCGAAACTGCCTTCCTCCTCAGGCCGAGGCCGATCTGTGCGTATTGTGCTTGTATCAGGGGCATAAGCTTTGTCCTCCTCCTCCTGAGGTTATGGGCGTAGAGCGTCAGGGGTGTCCTGATGGATGCGCTGACGACCACGGCGACCATGGGGAGGGAGATGAACCATGGTGCACCGGTGAGGTCGTGGACACTGGTGACTAGGAGCTCGGAGCCCTTCAGGAGAGCACCTGCTGCATCTGCTACACCGAAATGTCTCCTCTGGCCAGGGGTATCCAGCCGTATGCGGGATGCGAAGAGGTGAGACCCATTTTGAAGGCCTGATCGGGATTGAGTGCGAGGACCGAGCCTCGAGGCTGAGAGCCTTATATGGTGGCCCACATGCCCTGACATTGTCATGAGTCCTCTCGAGGTCTCTAAGACATGCCAAATTCTCCCCAGGTGTCAGGTTAGAGTCAGGGTCGAAGTCCCAAGGTCAGGTGTGCTGAGTTCCTCCCAGCTGATTATACCTGTTCCTGCTCCAGTGAGGGACAAGGATCATTATGAGATGTCAACTGGTACTGGTCCCGAGTGCAGGGCTAGTGAGAGGATGGGCAACCCGCTAAAAAAGTGAAACCTCTCAGTGGGCTGAACTGTGGTAGCAGGGATGATAGCAGAGGTGCTAGGCGTGGCTAGGCGTGCAGGGGATCTTCCCACACTGCATGGCCACGATGGCCCGTGCAGTTAGCGCTCCGACTAGCCCCGACATCCCGCTATCGGCTGCTGCATTGCTTATCGGAGCTCCAGCAATTGCCAGACTGGGAACTCAAGTGCTTGTTGCTTCGTGTTCCCATCCAGTGTAGTGCACATAAATACCAGCCAGAGCCGCACAGGCAACATCACACGCTTCCATGCTTATCGACGTTAATAGGCATGTTTCAGGTTCACCTTGAGTACCGCTACTCGATGGAGCACCCTCGCAGTTTCATATCCTTATTCTAGTTCCATTCGGCCTCTACTGCTTAGCATCATACCTGCAGCGCATCGCATCGCGCCGCATCGCATCTCATCGTATCGTCGTTCACCGATTACGTCGTTTCAGTCGACCCGCTACTGTTTCTAGATTAATTTGAAGAGGTGACATATCGCACGCTCGACCGACATGGACGAAGGGTCCTGCAAAGCGCCCTCGGGCCAGGGCTTATGGTCCCCATTTGGTCTCAGCCCGACGACTATCGCCTTCATCGTCGCACCCGCTATCGCATTTATTCCCTTCCTCGTCATCTTCGGTATTCCTGCCCTATGGCAAGCCTTGGGCTCCCTGCTGGGCACATACCTTCGAAGAAAGACTGATGGAAGACGTGCACTATTGCTGGAAGTGATGGCGACTGATGAGAAGAAGTACACACATAAGAGCGAGGATGAGAAAGAGACGGGTGAGAAAGGCACACAGGATATCTGGAAGAAGATCGAGGCTTCTATTGTGGAGAAGCTGCCCAAGGGTGACGAGGCGGACAAGGAGTGGTCGGGTATTGTGGGATTCTTCCACCCTTTTTGGTGTGTACTTCTGGATCCTGGGTTATATCAATAATAAGACAAGGGCTGACGGAGTGTAGCAACGCTGGAGGAGGTGGAGAACGAGTCCTCTGGGCTGCCATACGAGCTACCCAGAAGCGATGGCCCAACGCCAAAATCGTCGTCTATACTGGCGACCACGAGGCCACCAAGGACCAGATCCTAGACCGGGTCAAGGTGCGCAACTCTGCCTCTCCCACGGTTCGTGTATCGTACAGTGCTAATATCAGGCAGGATCGCTTCAATGTGCATCTACATGCACCTAGCATACAATTCCTCTACCTCTCTGCGAGGCATTGGGTCCTAGCGTCTACATGGCCACGTCTCACTCTCGCAGGACAGTCCTTCGGTTCCCTCATCCTCACCTGGGACGCCTTCTCTCTCCTGGTTCCCGACATCTTTGTCGACACTATGGGTTATGCTTTTGCGCTAGGTCTTAGCAAGTGGCTGTTTAAGAACGTCCCGACCGGCGCATATGTCCACTATCCCACCATCTCCACCGACATGCTCGACTCGCTCGATCCCAACCACCCCCTCGGCGCTCAGGGTGTCAATGCCGGCCAAGGAAAAGGAATCAGGGGTGTACTGAAGCGCAATTACTGGAAGCTATTCGCCAAGGTGTACTCGCTCATGGGTTCGACTGTCGACGTCGTCATGACTAATTCGTCCTGGACTCAAGCACATGTCACCCAACTATGGGGGCCTGGCCGCAAAGAAAACGCCAAGACCGAGCCCATAGCCATCGTCTACCCCCCTTGCGCCGTAGAGGAGCTTGCAGAGGAGGTCGAGGTCTCTGCGGCCAGCGAGTCGAAGCGCCAGAAACTCCTCCTGTACATCGGACAGTTCCGCCCGGAAAAGAACCACCCCCTGATCGTGGAGTCGTTCGCCAACTTCATCCACAGCGGGTCAGAGGCCTCAAAGGGCGCGAGGCTGGTGCTCGTGGGTAGTGTCCGCGACGACCAGGACTCGAAGCGGGTCTACAAGCTGCGGCTCCTTATTCGCGAGCTGAAGATTGTGGACCATGTCGACTTCCAGCTCGATGCGTCGTGGACGGATATCCTGGGCTGGCTGGGCAGGTCATATGTGGGCGTCAACGGGATGTGGAACGAGCACTTTGGGATCGGCGTTGTTGAGTACCAGGCCAGTGGCCTGATCTGCGTCGTGCACAACAGTGGTGGTCCCAAGTTGGACATTGTCAAGGAGATTGACGGGAAACCTACAGGTAAGAGCCTACTAAAAGATGCAATACTGTCGAATATGCTAGTGCTAACTCCAAAACTAGGATTTCATGCCGCCACCACGGAAGAGTTCACCCAGGCCTTCGAGAAGGCCCTCACTATAGATGACCCCT
Source organism: Cytospora leucostoma (assembly GCA_003795295.1). Lineage (NCBI taxonomy): Eukaryota > Fungi > Ascomycota > Sordariomycetes > Diaporthales > Cytosporaceae > Cytospora > Cytospora leucostoma. The sequence goes on along the minus strand of LKEB01000028.1, from coordinate 185,647 downwards.
TGGCAGTGAGACTGCGAGCTCGGGAGTCCTCGTGGCGTTTCAGCGAGGGCGAGTTTGCCCGGAAGTGGATTGAGCAGATGGCCGCGCTGGTGGCCATGACCAAGCCTAAGGCTTAGACTGGGATGGAGTAGAAGATGGACACAGTGCTTAAGAGGTGGTGAGCGAGACAGAACGCTTGCACGGGCTCTTAGGCCAACGCATGGCATGTGGAAGAAGACAAAAAGAAAGTTTGCATAAAGGTGATACCCCCCTTCCCCCTTTTCCCTTTTCTTCCCGATTTTGTCCTTTGTCGATCGGGCGGGATCATCATGAGCATGGTGGCGTATTCGTTGTTATTGGTAGAACTGTACACTATTTAGATCAGAAGGTATTTCTCGGTTTGGTTTGATCGACCGGTAGCTGAAGATGTTTTGGGAGCCATATGTCTTTTCTGCCTCTATGTGCCTTACGGTATTTATGTATGTACAATATGTACCGTGTGTTCGTATATTTATACGCTGCGTATGACATTCAAGTCCGTCCGTCAACCAAATATGCAGGGCCGTCCCTTTACACGGCATCTCAACTCCACATGCGCTTAATGAACGCCGTATTTAAACAATAGCCGAGCATCTCAATTTTCATATCACCAACGCCTCGATACCGAACAAACCAACATAGCCTCGACCTCAAGCATCGACCCTGTTCAAGACAGCCACACCCTCGACATGGCTCGTCTGGGGGAAGAAATCGAACCCAACCAGGCTCTCGATCTCATACCTCGTCTTCTTCTTCTTTTCCTCCCCAGCATTACCCCCCTCACCCTCACCCTCACCCTTAGCCGCCTCACCGCCAACAGAAGCATCGACCTCCCCCCTGACGAGCACGCCCACATCCCTCGCCTGCGTGTGCACGTTGCAGCTGACGTAGACGACCCTCCTCGGCGCGAAGCCCAGCAGCTGCCGCAGGAAGGAGGCGTCGCACCCCTTGCGCGGCGGGTCCAGCACCACGACCGTCTCGTCCGGGTCGAAGGCGCTGACGGACCTGAACAGCTGGGGCGCGTCGGCGGCGATGAAGCTGCACTGCGACTCGGGGAGGCCGTTGAGGCGGGCGTTGGTGCGGGCGAAGGAGATGGACTTGTCGGCTATGTCGATGCCGATGGACCCCCCGCTGAAGAGCTTCGACATGGTGATGGTGAAGAGGCCCGAGCCCGAGTAGGCGTCTATCAGGTACTTGATGGGCTTCTGGTTCTCGGGGGACGTTGATGCCGGGGGGAGGATGTGCTGCCGGATGTAGTCTGTGAAGGGGGAGAGGATGGAGTTGTTGTTCTGGAAGAAGGCGCCCGCCGGGTTGGTGAAGACGAAGTCGTCGATGTACTCGGTCGACGTGGCGTTGTTGTCCGTTATGCACGTCTTGTAGTCCGTGTAGTCGTCGCCCTCGGCGACCACGGCGTCCTCAGGCACGGCAACATCCTCGGTGGGTGCCGCCGCCGCCTCGCCCTCGCCCTTGGCCTTGGCCTTGGGCACGCGCTTCGTGTCTTCCCGCAGCAGGATGGTCGCTCCGCGCTCGTACTTGCCGTACTCGGCCTTCATCCTCTCGCGCTCCCTCCCCATGGCCTTCCTCACGGCCTCGGTGCCGATCGGGCAGTCCTCGATGTCGAGCGTCTTCCTCGGCCCCTGCTTCTGCATGAACCCTATGTCGGGCATCTCCTGCAGGAACCTCTTCTCCTTGTTGCCGCCGCCCCACCTCCCCTTCCTGTGGAACCCGGGCGGGCCGTCAAAGTGCGGCGTCAGCTTCGTCCGGTAGCCGTACTGCAGCGGGCTGCCCATGGTGTCCTTGATCTGGGGCACCAGCTCGGGCGGCAGGTCCGAGAAGTTGCGGTAGGCCCGCTCCACGATGGTCTTCTTGTGCTTGAGCTGCTCGGAGTAGTCCATCATCTGGAACTGGCACCCGCCGCACTGGGCGAAGTACTTGCACTGGATCCTGCTGTCGTCGCGGAGGGGCGAGGGCTTGACCACCGAGACGAAGTCGGCGACCGAGTATCCCTCGTTGAGGTGGCGGTAGACCTTCACCTTGACTGTGTCGCCAGGTATGCAGAATGGCACGACGTAGATCTGTTTTGAGCCAGGTTGCCTCGCCAGGCCGTCGCCGTTTGAGGAGAGCTTGAGGACCTCAACCTCGATCTCTGCCCACTGTTCGGGAAGCTTCTCGGCCTCGGCCTCGGCGTCAGCCTCGGGAGCGTTCTCATCAGTAACTTTCTCATCTGAGAGCTTTGTCTCCTTCAACAGAGCTTCGATATCGGCCATGAGCACTTCCTCATGAGAGCCCTCCTTCATGGCGGGCTTTGGCTTGTTCTTCTTCTTCATCTTCTGCTTGCTCCCCTGAGCCCCCTTGAAAGGCCTTTTCCCATTAGGCTGCTTTGGAAGCTCTGATGTCTGTGCTGCCTCGGGCGCGGGCGCGGGCACGGGCAGAGTTGCAGGCGCAGGCTGTGGTGTGGTTGTAGCCATGGTGATGAATGGCCTGAGTGAAGGCGGTTTTCTGACGGGTGATGCTGATGAGGTTGCAAAATTCCTGGCAAGCCTCGAGAACATGAGCCACGTCAACAAGAAATGGTATTGTCAGTGAGCTCGGGGAAGAAACTCTCAAATTCCAGTACCGAAACAGAGAATTGATGAATTTATAGTTGCATTGTAAGCGAAGAAGGAGACGAAAGGTGAGATGAAGACTGAATCTGAACATCAGAATTATTTTCAGCGTGTCTGTGATTGGCGCAGCATAAATTGCCTGATCGGGTTAGCGGTTTACTTTACTCTCTTATCAGCTGGTCCCTGCATCTCTCGAGCTTATCAGTCCTCGGTACGTATCTTGGCATGTGCTCATGTACCCATGTACCGAAGTACTTTAAGTACCTTGGTACGCATCTTATCTGACTTATCGGCCTATCTAGGCACTTACACAAGTCACTGCCAATCCAGTTAAGCAACCCGCTTCGGGATGATCAATGATGCACCCAAGATGATGCGATCGCGTATCGGCGCTCAGTCACGCGCCGGAGCCGCTGCCACGGTGGTTATCTGCAGTCTGGGGCTTTTTACGGTGAGAGGAGGAGGATGGTGTTCATTTCCTTCTGTCCTCTCTCCGTCTCTTCATAACTTCGATATTCAAATCAGAATCCCCTGTGTGTCTCTCCCTCGGTTTATTCCCGTTGCTTCACTCTGGTGTCGTCTGCCAGGGCTGTGTCCGGCAAGTCTCCGCGGTTCCTCCAGGCATTTATAATCTCAGTCAGTCCGTGGCCGGCCTCGGCTGCCTGAAAATCACCAGTAATGAGTAAGACGCCCTTACACGCCCTTACCGTTGAGCCACACTCATCTCACCTTCATTTGAGGAGAGAACCAACTGACGATGTCCGTCCGTCGTAGAAAGCCTAGGCTATGACTTGCTATGTTTATTAGCCTTGCACTATGCCGCAACAGCCTCACCTCTGTCGTTCGGCGATAAGCCCATACAGGCGCCCCTTCTGCAAGGTGCCCATGGCGCCGTGGCGAGTGAGAGTGAGGTATGCTCTCAGATCGGCATAGACCTCCTGAAGCGCGGTGGCAACGCCGCCGATGCTCTCGTCGGCGCCAACCTGTGTGTCGGCGTTATCGGCATGTATCACTCCGGCATAGGCGGCGGTGGCTTCGCCCTCATCCGCGACGCAGACGGCAACTATGAGACTATTGACTACCGAGAGGCTGCACCTGGGGCGGCCTTTGAGCGCATGTACAACGATAACGCTGAACAGGCGGCCCGGGGCGGTCTGGCTGTGGCTGTACCTGGAGAGCTCAGAGGTCTGGAGTATCTCCACAAGAAGTATGGCAAGCTGCCATGGCGAGCAGTCGTGAACCCTGCCGTACACGTCGCCAGGTACGGCTTCAACGTCACGGAGGATCTGGTCAGGTATATGGGCTATGCCATCAACGGTTCCAGGGGTAACTTCTTGGTGGAGGACCCCATATGGGCCGAGGACTTCGCGCCGGACGGCACTCTCCTCAAGCTCGGAGACACCATCACCCGGAAGAGATATGCAGACACCCTGGAGAAGATTGCCCGGCACGGCGCCGACATCTTCTACAAGGGGGAACTAGCCGAGTCCATCGTCAAGACCGTCCAGGAGACCAACGGCATCCTGACCCTGGACGACCTCCGATCCTACAAGGTCTACTCCAAGCAGCCCATCAGCATCGACTTCCGCGGCTTCAAGCTGTACTCCACCGGCGCGCCCAGCTCCGGCTCCATCATGCTCTCCATGCTCAAGACCATGGAGCAGTACCCGCAGTCCGACCTGGCCGACACCAACCTCACCACCCACCGCTTCATCGAGGCCATGCGGTTCGCCTACGGCGCGCGCCTGGAGCTCGGCGACCCGGACTACGTGCCCGACACCGAGGCCTTCGAGGCCGCCCTCCTCAGCCCCCAGAAGGCCGGCGCGACGCGCGACCGCATCAACGACAACAGCACACTCCCCGTGCGGGAGTACGACCCGGGCGCGCTCTTCCCGGCCGAGAGCCACGGGACCTCGCACCTCGTCGCCGCCGACGCCTCCGGCATGACCGTGTCCTCCACCACGACGGTGAACCTCCTCTTCGGCGCGCAGGTCATGACCCCCGCGACGGGCATCATCCTCAACGACGAGATGGACGACTTCAGCATCCCCGGGGTGCGCAACAGCTTCGGCTTCGCCCCGTCCCCGGCGAACTTCATCAGGCCGGGGAAGAGGCCCATGAGCTCCATCACCCCCGTCATCGCCGAGCACCCAAACGGGACCGTCTTCTTCGTCGCGGGCGCCGCGGGCGGGAGCCGCATCATCAGCGCCACCGCGCAGGCGGCCTGGCACCTCCTCGAGCACGGGCTGGACATGGCCGAGGCCGTGGCGCGGCCGAGGCTGCATGACCAGTTGATACCCAACCAGGTGCAGTTCGAGTGGTCGTTCGACAACGGCACCGTCGGTGCCATGGCGGAGAAGGGCCACAAGCAGGTCTGGGTCAGGCTGGGGGTGAGCGCCGTGCAGGGGATCCAGAGGCTGTGGGATGGTCGGTTTCTCGGGGTAGGGGAGCCGCGGCAGAAGAATAGCGGCGGGCTGTCCTTCTAGAAGATATAGAGTCTGGGGGTGTGGCTTTTCTCTGATTCGTTAGAGTCTAGATATGCGTCAGTGCTTCTTATATGATTACGAATGATGCCATCATCCCATGTTCAAGATGTACACATCATATTTTGCGGTTACCAAAGGTTGCCATAGGTCCCAAATCGGCTATGTTGATCCTGGCAGCAGGTCCGGGCACACACATACTCCCCACACCTTCCATAGAAAAGGCTTTCAATAAGTCTCCGAACTGGGACTAAAGGCTGCCTAATTATGCACCTGCACATACCAAGAAGATGAAGCCCATATCGGGGGTGAGGCGTAACATGTCCGCCGTGTAATTCTTCTGCCTTGTTCATCATCACCATCAGAGCCGTAGCCCGAAAATAACGTAAATCAGCCAATCCCCTTCCCGACTCCAAACAAACAAGCACATTTCCACCCCTTTCCCTTGTAATTTCACTGTAACGGTGTCTGTCCATTCTCGGGCATCACAGAGATCATCCATATCCCCTTATTGAACCTCAATTGGCCTCCAGCAACCCCTTTATAGACTGCACGGTGAGGTCCAACACCTCGGGCGATCTCGTCCGTTTCGCACACTGCGTCAGTATCTCAATCCCTCCGTCGGCCTTTATCCTCTCCCGTACCCTCCGGCCCGTCTCTCCGTCCGTCGTCACAAGGTTGTACACCACAAACGCACCGCGATGCCGCAGATCCTCGCTCTCCTCGTCCGCGCACAGGCCAAGGATATTCTTCACACCACGCTCGCGCTCCAGGATGGCCTCGACCACCTCGTCAATGCCTGTGAGGGTGGCCAGTGCGCCGCCTGCTCCGCTCCGTGTACCGGTGTCTTCTGCGTCCGCAAGAGCGAGCAGGATGTGTAGACGGTCCTTGGCCTTGGTGGAGCCGTCGGCGTATTGTGCCATGGCGTCGACACACTGTACAAGGTTGCAGATGAGCTCAACAGCAGCCTTGGTGACGTTGGGGTTGCTCGACAGCAGCTGTTCCTCGATCTCAGGCCATGCCTGCCGTACAATAGCCTTGCGCGTCTCGTCGTCCGTTGACGCGAGGTTCGTCAATGCCATAAGGGACTCGAAGGTGGGCAAAAGATCGCGCGTGTCAGCGTCGGGATCAGGTGCGATAATGGATGCCAACGGTCGAATAGCTGCGCTCTGAGGGGTAGGCCTTGTGCCGCCAAAGACAAGGGCTGGATCTGTGGAAATCAGGATACGTGCAAGTGCTTGTGCGGCTATGCGTTTGGTCGGCGCATCTGAGGATGGGAGAGCGTTGAACGCGGCAATGAGGAGGCGGACGGCGCCTTGTTGTGCAAGTTGGCCGCGGACGCTAGAGAGCATGGAGAGGGAGTTGATGATAGTGATGATGAGGGATAGTGATGCGGTTGAGCCGTTCTTGCTATGTGTCACAAGTACCGGAGTAACGCCGGCTTCGAAGACTTGTTTGCACCTTTCCGTAACGTGCTCGTTATCGTTGAGCGGGTCCTGTTGCAGCTTTCCCGCTGCGTTTGCGTAGGCTTTGAGTTGATCCATCTTCTTCTCCTCCTCGGTCCTGTTTGGTTGGAACCTGGTTAGGTTGACCAAAATACTCAGGGCGCCGTAGGTCAGAGGCGACTTGGGAGGTGCGCTTTCCAACGTTTTGACGAGCTGCTTTAGGAACGTCTTATTACTGGCAAGCTCCTCCTTGATATTTGGTCGCAACGAAGCGTACGCCAACCCCTCGATGGAGCTATTCCGCGAGTGTTCCGGATCCTTGACTAGCATATTCGTAAACATCTTGGATAGTTCTTCAATCGTCGTGCTCGCCTGCTGAACCCTCTCCGAGTCGTTATCCTTGCCGTTTGGTGGCCTCATCGGTTGTATTGCCTGGGGAATCCAGCCGTCAGTTAGACATCCAAATCGGCAGGTTATCCTTGGAAGACGGAAGGGTGTCGCATGCCCTCGGGAGTCCATACCCTCAATTTGGCCAGTATAACAGCAGCCAGGTGCTGAACGTGCTCGGAGTGCCTGCGCAGGGAGACGGAGCCTTCCTCGATATGCGATCCATCGACGTTGTGAGCGTACATAGATTTCACAGCCTCCTCTGGATCCTGATCGACGACCTCCTCTAACCACTCGATGCAGTACTTCTGCACGGCCTCTCGACAATGGGTGTTCATGCACGCTGCGTTGAGCATCTCTAGACAAGCGGTCTCGACCTTTCGGCTCTTCCATTTCCTGCGCATCAGGGGTCCCAGGCTCGGGAGGAAGCCTTCGCTAAGAAATAACTCGCTAGTGAGGTCGGGTACGATGGGGAAGATGGCGGCGGCGACACAGAAGGCAACTATGTAGTCGTCGTATGTGCCCCTCTTGATGCGCTCCTGGAAGAACTCGTGCAGCTTCTTGGACCCATCCTCGCCGGCGGCCTTCAGGTATGCGGATGTCGCGAGTGTTGCATGTCCTCGTACGACCTCGGGTTGTCTCATGTCAAGGTAGCACAGAATCGTGTCTAGACAGTCGGCGTCGATGACGTTGCAGATGGATTTCTCCGTCTTGCTCGCCTCGAGATCTTGGGTCAGCAGTCTCGTGAGCTGATCGATATCCTTTACGGTCTCGGCGTCTTCCTGACCGCCTTCCATCAATCTCGCGAATAGAAGGAGTGTCTGGTCCGCCCGGCTGAGTTTTGACACATCTTGATTGCTGTCGACGGGATTCACGACCGACGCCATGATGGTGAGTAGGCCCTGTTACGCTTTCTCGTACACCGATGTGACTGAGCTGTGATTTGTGAAGAAGAAGAAGTATGGGAAAGAGCAGAGGTCAAGAAAGAAAAACGGTGCCCCACGGCGAGAGATAATTATTTGTATTATATGGAGACAAGTTAGATTTGGTAGGTGGGATGTCGAACCCCGATGATGACTCTTTTTTTTGCTTTCGTTTCACGACAGTTCGCCTTGGATTCGCGGCCAAGAAAATGAGGGTGACGCGAATATCTGCTCGACCAGTAGATACTGCGCAGTAGTAGTAGCGACAGACACGTTGTGAATTGGTTGGTTGCGAGTCTGATGAGCCGGCTCGAGCAAGCAGATAAATAGAAGATGGAAGAAAGATGGCTCTCTCCCGAGGTCCCCCTGCTCCCCTCGGCAGTGAGTAATCAATAGCTTCGGAAGGTTGTGTGTGCCCCTCACATGTGCTCAGAGAGTTCTGACAGTCAGATTACCGATGTGGGCAATGGTGGGGTATTGACACGGGCACGGTGCATTGGAATGTTCAAGCGTCAGAAGGTTACAGTGGGTCGATCCACTGATCGGCAGCTCAAGTGCCTTTGAATGTTCCGAGTCTCCAAGCTACAGGTACTGAATTATCAATTGAGACATGTCGACTGGTCCACCAAAGTTTCTACCAAACAAATAACGACCACCAACCATAACGACGGCTCAATCCTTGTAACGCGCATCAAGTGAAGCTCCGAGAAGCTCAGAAACCTCCGCCAGGTAAACTTCCACGCGGTCACGGTCGACAGCATCGCCGGTGGCTCACAATGGATGCTGTCGACGCCACCGACCACTACGAGATCTATGCCACCGAGGAGACGCCCTCCCTGTGTACCATCATAGTCGACACAAATCCACGTGCCTGGGCCGCTGTCAAGGATGATCTTCCAATCTCCAAGGCCCTTGCCAACATACTCGTCTTCGCAAACTCCCACTTGGCCTGCAGCAGTACAAATCAGGTTGCCATAATAGCATCGCATACCAATCGCGCAGTATGGCTATACCCACCACCTCCCAAGCCAAAGCCAAGGTCCAAGGCCAAGGCCTCTGAGGCAAAACAAAGACAGAATGGGGACGACGTTGAGATGACGGATGCCTTTTTCGACGGTCCACCCCGAGATTCGCAAACGCACCCGAAGAAACGACACGCCGCAGCGAACAAATACCCCCAATTCGCCCAGATCGAGTCCTCCATCCTCACCTCCCTGCGCGGGCTAATGACATCCACTACCGAGTCCGACCTCGCAACCACCACGACCCAGATCTCCGGCGCCCTGACCCTCGCCCTCTCACACATAAACAAGACCTCCGTGCTGCTCTCCGCCACCGACGCCTCCTCGGCCTCGGCCATGACGTCCAAGAACAGCGGCGGCTCGGCAGCGACCGCCGCCGCCGCGCAGGCGCTCCCACAGGCCGGCATCCTGACGGGCCTGCACGCCAGGATAGTCGTCATCTCCGTCTCGGAGAGCTCGCCCGCGCAGTACATACCCACCATGAACGCCGTCTTCGCCGCGAGCCACGCCGGGATACCCATCGACATCCTGAGCCTCCAGGGTTCCGCCACCTTCCTGCAGCAGGCGAGCTACATCACCCGGGGCACCTTCCTCGAGGCCACGAGCCCGCAGGGCTTGCTGACCTACCTCCTCTTCGGCTTCGCCTCGTCCATCGCCTCGTCCACCACCGTCATGGCCACCAAGACCAACACGGCGGGCCAGGTCGGCTCCGCCTCGTCCGACCCGCGGGGCGTGGGGGGCAGCGACGAGAGCGGCGGCGGCGCGGGCCTGAACCAGCTCATCAGCCCCTCGACCGCGAGCGTCGACTTCCGCGCCGCCTGCTTCTGCCACAGGCGCGTCATCGACTCCGGCTTCGTCTGCAGCATCTGCCTGTCCATCTTCTGCGAGGTCCCGCGAGACGCCGAGTGCCTGACCTGCGGGAACAGGCTGGCCCTGGGCCGGTACGGCGCGAAGCCGGCCGTCGTGCCCAGGCGGAGGAAGAAGAAGAGGAAGCTGGGCCTGAACGGGGAGCCCGTCGGCAGTGAGCAGCCGAGTAGTGCGACGGGGACGCCCAGGCCGGGGTGAGACCGTAGAGGTAGCCACCAGCGTTTACGGTGATCTATCTACCTAATGCTGGGTTCTTGGGAGCGTATAGCACCGAGCGGTACGACTGGAGCAAGGGGCCCAATCAAGCCCTGTGAAAGCCCTCGATGAGAGCCCGGTTCCCGTTCCCTTTCCGGCATGAGCATATTGGCTCCGACGTGTGCCATCTCGAACGCAGACACGCCCGTCGGATGCAGCAGGCCAGCGCGTCGGGAATAAGGTTGCCCGGCAGTTGCAGCTTGACATCTCGAACGCTACTGCATAGTGAGACCGGGGTTGGTGGGTATTATGGGCCGGTTATAGAACGGGGGTGGTGAAAATGCAATCAAAACCTAGAAGCACGGCGTACGGGGTAATCGAGCAGGAGTGCCGCATGGTAGTTGCAGATATTGACATGTATCACCATATGAAATTACAACAGGATAAAGTGATGATACGGTGAGTTTGGACTGGCGATAGCATAGCCCATATTGAGACATCTACTCGCCACGGTAGTAGATGACACACTTCGAGATGGGAAATCTGAAACACATCACTAGAGTCAGTATGCACAAATCTTCCCTGAAATGTTATAATTGCGCACCCGAAAAGACTAAAGTCTATTCTATGCCATGTATAAGGGAGGAGCTGTGCCCTGCCCAATGTTTGTTTTTTTGCGTTCCATCGTTCCATACCGTCGTCTCGAAGGACGAGTGCCAATTTAGAAAGGTGAGGCGCTTCTCATATGTGTGTAGCACGCTCGTATCCATCCTTCTGCTACCCAGAATCAGCCCTCCTTTCCGACCTCATGTCTCATGAGTGAGATCATGCCCTCCAAGCTAGGGCAGCGTTCTGGTGTGAAAGCTCATAGCTGATTATTCTTCGGGTCGATAAATATCAGGTGCGCAGACGATGACTTGTTGTTGAGTAATAAATAATAGGGTGGGCTCTCGATGTGCGGCTTCCGTCTTGCACAGGGTGTCAGCTGTTGGGCAAAAGCAGACAGAGTTGCTGTCCATGAGCCAGTAACTAGAGCAAAATCAATCTCGTAGTCGAGAAAACCAACCGTAAGCCGCGTAAGCCACTCAAGCACGCAGCCAGGGAAGCGCAATAAGAGAGGAAGGAAAATAAGGAGTGAAGAAAGTCGCCGGGTATCATCATGCTGCTTATTATAGGCCGGCCAACGCCGTCCTTGCCATGGCAATAGTAGGTAGATGCAAGGGGGGATCGAGCGGTCAAACTAAGGAGATTGGCACCGTCTAAAAGCAGTGGCTGTCCAAATGCGGTTGCGAGGCAATTGGTTGTCCTGCTCGAGTCGCAGCCACAGATGCTAGGCTGCAGGTTTTAGAAAAGGAAAGCAGGACGGGTGAGGAAAGACCGAGCCATGGCAAGATGAAAAGCGGTGAAGCCGAACACCTTCCATGTGTTGTGACCACGTTCGTTGGTAGAACTTCAAGGTCATTCTCAGGCAACAAAGCCAGAGCCCAGGTCGCGGATAGCCTTACTTGGCGCGGTGCTTCTTGGCCTGGGCGTGGTTCTTGCAAATCTTAGTTGCACCAACATTGACCTTGCTGCCCGGCACCAGACGGCTCATGACGCACTTTGGCTCCTGGTGGTAGCTGGCCATGTGGGCGAGGGCGAAGGAGTCGGTGTTGTGTGCCCAATGCATGTATATACCCGCCGCGGTCATCTTGACGGCCAGCACGCCAATGGCTCTAGCACTGGTCTGATTCCTGACGCCCGGATGGCCCATGAAGTCCTCAATGACGAAATTCTCCATGACTTCGCCCTCGCTGCATACGTCCACATTGTCGCCGCCGCGGCCGCGCGCCCGGCTCGTCATGTGGTACAGCCGCTCGGCGCACTTGTGAGCCGCCATGGTGGTAGCCATGTGCTCGCCCGTGCCGCTCGTGACCGTCGCCACGGTCCGCTCATCCTCGTCGGCCTCGTCACGCGGAATGACCGAGGTGCCGATGCCCACGAGCGCCGCGGGGCCCACACGTCCGCTGTGCTTCATGCCAATGCCGCCAGATGACGACCCTGCGGCGATATTGCCCTGACCATCGATCGCGATAACTCCAATAGTGTCCGTAATCAGATCGGGGTCCACACCAGCAGGCTCGGCTGTCAGCTCCGTGGCATCGATCTTGTTGTTAACCTCGGGATACCCTAGGCCTGCGATCCACTGGCTAGCTTGCTCCTTGTCGACCCAACCCAAATGAGCATCCATGTCCTCCTTCACACCGTCCATGCGACTAATCGGCTTAACCTCCGAGGTCTTACGTCGCTTGGCGGGCAACTGCTCAGCCGACTCATCGCTGGAATCATAAGCTCGTACCTGGCTCCTGGCAGCATTGAAGCCTCCACGTTGGTATTTCGGGGCTTGAAGACCATTTCGACTGGCCGAAAGGGGAGACCGCTTGGTGGGTGTGGCGGGTTCCGGATCGAATCCACTGGGAGAGGCAGGTTCAGCAGAAGGCGAATCTGGCTGACCCTCGTTCCACATTCCAGTGAGGACAGCAGAAGAGTGGTCTCGTAGTCCCTGGCTAGCCATGACGTGCCTACCCAGATGAGCCGTGCTGGCTACTAGCCTGGGAGTCATCCGAGACGCCTCATCGGGAGGCGTAATCTGGCCAGTTGGCTTCTGGGATTTGAGGCCATTGGCGCGATCCTCAGCCTTTTGAAGGTCTTCGCACCACTTATTGTAACGATCCGCGGCATTCTTGGATACAAGGTCTTTGTTGCTCGTGATGACCATGTTGTGCTCTGCTGCGAAATTCTTGGCACCCTCGCCGATCAGCATGTTGGGGGGCACACGTCGTAGTGTCAGGCTATTCAGACTGGTATCAAGTATAAGTTTTGCAAGCAAGATCGGGTTCTTGATGTCTATACAGGCATTTTGCCTCCGTCAGCAGGTCTGATATCTGGAATGGATACCGAGTAGCACTCAAGCAAAACTTACTGGGAACAGCTCCACAAGCACCGCTCCTTCCAAAGTGGTCAACGATCGTGGCGTCGCATTCAACCTGACCATCGACCGTCAGGTTGCTGCCAATACCAGCGTTGGTGATATCGTTATCCTCGAGAAGCTTGAGGGCAATAGCAACGGCATTGGTGGACGAACCGCCGGCCTTCAAGCACCGCATAGCGTGGCTTGCCGCCCTAAGCATTGTCAATAATGTCAGCCACCTCTGGGACAAGCGGCTCAAACCTACTTTGAACATATAGAGAGATGGATATGCTCGTTCTGGAAGCTGTGGTAGCCAGCGCCAGCATGAACGAAAACGGCCATGGTGTCGCGCTTGTGAGTGTCTGCGACCCGCTTCGCGAGGAAGCGGTCAACTGTGCCGTCTGCGGTCTCGTCCATATGCTCTGCCAGATCCTCCACCTGAAGCGACTGCTGATATGGATTCAGTGGATCCCATACGTCTGTGTTGGGTTCTGGTGAATTCACTGTTGTAAAGAGGTTGGAAGACATGTAAGACTGAGGAGTGTGCAGCCCGTTGAGGCTGAGATTCGTGAGATTGATCAAATCCGCAGAAAGCACTTCTGGATCGGTGTTCGTGGCCTTGAGTGGGTAGTCGACGAGACGCGAGTGGTCGTCAATGAGCCAGTCCTTAATTACGACCAACTTACCATCGACATACCAGGTTCGGACCACACCACCATCGATGTTCGGGGTAAGCTGGTGGTGGAAAACGTGGAGGTAATTGCAAAGAGACTGGTCTTGCTTGATGTAGGACGAGAGTTGTCTGACAAAACCACTGTCAATATCACCACTGGCCAACATTACCATGCCGCCATCAATCCGGACCTTGTGGGTAGAGAAGAGGCGGATGGCGCTCATGATCAAAACGCAATGCCGCTCCCGAAAAGCAGCGACTGAAGGATTCGCAAGGAGAACGCTGGATGACGGGTACGAACTTTCAAGGTGAAGCAACACTTTGCAATAGTGTTATAGGTTTAACAAAGGCTGTTTAGGAAGGAAGCCTTGGTTGGGATCTGTGTTGTTGTGCAAAGTATTGAGGTAAAGGTTGACGTTGGGTTGCGACCATGTGAGAGGTGTGGTCAAAGCAAACGAAACGACGGAATAAATATATTCAGGACCGTGCTCAACCAAGACGGGATGAAGATGCAAAGCAGAGTATGTTCAGTGTGAATGCAAGAAGTGAACGGTGTTTGGCGGCGGGGCCAAACCAGATAATGGTTGGCGACAAAGTGAATGTGTATAATCCACGGGAATAGGAATATCTGCCCTCCGTGGTCGGTCCGTGGTGTCGTGAGACTGAAAAGAGGCCGAGTAGACTCACCGAAGAGATGAATCTCAAGCCATGTCACATCACACATAGGTGGCAGGCCAGAAAGTCCGTTGCAATGGCCTGAGCTCTTGGTAATTTCCTAATAAGGCAGGCGTGATATGGAACCTGGATGAAGGCCTGTATTATCCTGCCCACCTGCTCCTTCTTCAATACCTGGCTTCCTTGCTATCAACACAACTTATAATCCAGAATGTTTACTGGCAATACTATTATCAACCTCCAATTATTCCTGACATCCTCGAAGCTTGAAAATGGATTTGAAGTACTACTAAGCGAACGAAAAAGCGAGAAAAAAAAAGGGCGGCAAGATGAGAGTGGTTGTCAAAGTCGGGATGAAGTCAGTTGCGATTGATACCGAGTGAAGCCACTTCAGAAGCGACTCAGCCACAATCCACTGTCCGCTCAGCCACACTAGTTAAGGTCAGGGGCATTGGCAGCAACGCAACGCAACGCAACTGCCAGGGGGGTCCTCCTGCCTTACCGCATTAACGACCGCTATTGACATCGACCAGCAACCTGCATCATTGTTCCGAGACAGCATCACCAACCCTTACCCATATCAGTCCAGAGCTGCGCAACAAACCAAGCACCTCTAAATCCGGCGTGTAGCTACCTCAGCCGAAGTCATGGCTAACCAAACTCCCGCCGTTGTCATGGACAAGTACGTCAAGCCCCCTTTCGAGCGTAGCCGGAGCTGCCAGACCCCACTAGCTCCCCAAGAGGCGGTCGAGCGAGCTCTTGTGAAGCTATTCGGAGCTGCCGTACTGGCTGACTCCAGGATTTCGATGCTAACTTCTGACTGCCCAGCGGCACGGGTTTCTCCAAGCTAGGTACGGCTGCCCAGATAACGTTCCACCGCTGTGACACGCATGCCTAACATTCGGCTCTCCTTCACAGGTTTCGCCGGCAACGACTCCCCATCCTTCGTCTTCCCGACCGCGATTGCCACGAAGGGCCCAGCCGGCGGCGCTGGTGGCTCTGGTTCCGGGCGACCCGCTGTTGGAAACAAGCCTTCCTTCTTGACTGGTGGTGCCGGTCCTGCTGGCCACCTGAACTCGAAACGTGGCACCGAAGACCTCGACTACTTCATCGGCGATGAGGCATTAGCAGCATCAGCTGGACCTGGTGAGCTCCCAGTGGCTATGAGGGCCTTCTGGACTGCTTGCTGATGAGGACGCAGGATACGGTCTACACTATCCCATCCGACATGGACAAGTAGAGAACTGGGTATGGCACGGCTGGAAGAGGAGGTATACGATGGCTGGCTGACGTGGTAGACAGGATCACATGGAGCGGTTCTGGTCCAACTCTATCTTCAAATATCTACGAGTAGAGCCTGAGGATCACCACTTCCTCTTGACCGAGCCTGTACGTATCACACGAACATCTCCTGCCCAACTGCGTGGGTCGCCGACTGATTTGGTGCTATCCAGCCCCTGAACCCCCCCGAGAACCGAGAAAACACCGCCGAGATCTTTTTCGAATCCTTCAACTGCGCCGGTCTCTACATCGCCGTGCAGGCTGTTCTCGCCCTGGCTGCGTCATGGACCTCCTCCAAGGTGCAAGACCGGTCCCTCACTGGTACCGTCATCGACTCCGGTGACGGTGTGACCCATGTTATCCCTGTGGCCGAAGGTTACGTGATCGGTTCCTCCATCAAGTCAATTCCCATTGCGGGTCGTGACATCACATACTTCGTGCAGTCCCTCCTCCGAGACCGTGGTGAGCCCGACTCTTCGCTCAAGACCGCCCAGGAGATCAAGGAGGAGTACTGCTACGTATCCCCGGATATCGTGAAGGAGTTCAGCCGTTTCGACCGAGACCCCACGCGCTTCGTGCAGCACCCCGTCCTGCAGCCCGGCGGCCGCAAGACGACTGTCGACGTGGGCTACGAGCGTTTCCTCGCGCCCGAGATCTTCTTCAACCCGGAGATCTACAGCTCCGATTTCCTGACGCCCTTGCCCACGGTGGTTGACGGCGTTATCCAGTCCAGCCCCATCGATGTCCGTCGGGGTCTGTACAAGAACATCGTGTTGTCTGGTGGTAGCACGCTGTACAAGGACTTTGGTCGCCGTCTGCAAAGGGATATCAAGCACCTGGTCGATGCTCGCATTCGCGCGAGTGAGGTCCGCAGCGGTGGTGCGAAGAGTGGTGGTCTGGAGGTGCAGGTCATCACTCACAAGAGGCAGAGGCACGGCCCATGGTTTGGTGGTAGTCTGTTGGGACAGACGCCCGAGTTCAAGTCTTATTGCCATACCAAGGCGGAGGTAAGTGATTTCGTATGGGCCATGGTTACTCGTGCAGAAGCTAACGACATGTCTACAGTACCAAGAATACGGACCCGGTATCGTACGGAGATTTGCTCTGCTTGGCGGTCCCGGCGGTTCTTAGGAGGTTATGGCATTTGGCCTTGGCTTTGCCACGTTCAAAAGTGAACTAGACCCCTCTACAAAGCATCTCAATCTCTCCCGACAAAGCCAGAGCCTTACCATGTAAATATAGAGGAATCTGGGGGTTGACCACAGCAATGAGACATCGTACTTGGAGATAATGGCAAGGATCGATGTGACCACCGTCCCTTCTTACATTATGACAACATTGGAGGGGGCGTCTGGAGAGGGTACTCTGACGGAAGAGCAAGAGAAGCCTATAATATTGAAAAAGCAAGCAATTCCTTTAGCCCATGGGTTCCTACTGAGTGACCTGGAACAAGCTTTGAGAGGCTATCACGTAGCATTTCCCCGGGGAGGGGTTTAATGAAAGGAAACGAGAGACTACGGAAAGTAGCTCCACTGGGTCGGTCAGCAAGACATTACTGGAAGGCTATTGAACGGCCTGTAGTACTGGCGTTTCGGCTCGTGTGCAGGGATCGACTTCCCGGGGACATCTAAGGAACGTACTTCTCTGAAAGCCCATCCGTGCGTATTACAACCAGTGAAGCCCAGGTAGCTTCATCGCTCCTAGTCACCTTATCTTCAAGTGTTCCAATATAAGCGGGAGGCTTCATTCTGTTACGCATGTCTCATTAGGCCATGGTGCCCCACGGGTCGGACTTAAGATATCCGAAGTCAGTCTCAGAAAGCTTTTTCCAATATCTTGGGGCAAGCACGGTAATAACGCAGCAAAATGTCGTGAAGACCCAGCGTTAGCAAGACGAGCGCCGTTACGGTTTGGAATGAGCATCTTCAATGTACTTTTTCCATTGGCAAATCTTGCTACACAGATCACTGCTTCCGGCAATTTCTTCGGGCGAGCACATGCAACACGAAGTGGAGAGATGATAAGTGGCTTTCAAGCCTCGTGAGCAGTATGCTCGTCGCTAGGAGTTGATTTCCATGATCATACCAATGGATCGAGCGGTCATATGGAAGTATCCTCGAGTAGGACTATTTGAGACGACCAGTGTCCTGGCCATGTGCCACGTGTGTGTCTTGGCAAAGAGTGAGCCGTGTCCAATCAAGATGAGCTTCATTGCAGATGAGAGTTCTCGCATCTGAAATATCTGGGTTCCATGCTTGATATTCGTGGATACTACTGTGTCGGGCCCCTCGGTAGCGTTTCTCCGGAAGAAGACATGGCCGGGTTTGCGGGGAAACGCAAGTGTTGATCTTGTGCTTTGAAACATATGCACGCCCAGAGATGGTGGCAAGGCTCCTAATCCTAGCATCCTTCTCTTTCGCTGACACCATAGGACACTCGGTTTCCAAGGATGTTGAAAGTCCCCTCTTGACCCAATCAGTGCGGAGTTCCCAAGATGTGTGAGGCGCCCCTCTGCACTTGTGCTTCCTTCGGCGACATTGGCAAACAAGCACAAACCAGACAGCTGGGATGCATCCGGCAGACTAGCTACCCCTACTTCACTCCGCGTGCAGTAGTCCCAAGATGCAGCGCAACACAAAGTGCCAGTGTCAGACATATGCGGATCCGCAGTGTGGCTGCTGCCAGATTTTACCATCCGCCCGGGAGCCGCCATAATGATGGAAGCCTTTGCCCCGGGAGACTGTCACCCCTCTTCCAGATGAAAGATGGCATGCATGCAGGTATATCTAGCACTTCCAAGGTTTCCCCGCAGGGCTGGCCTGTGTGAGAAGGATCTGGGGTCCTCGGCGGAGTGATCCGAGGTAGTGATGGCCTGATAGTTGCAGCAAGCTACTACACTAGGTACGTATGTGCGTACTTAAACAGGGATCCAAACCCCTCAGAGATCACTACAAAGGAGGGAGCTGACCATCCCAATTGCCTTTGACGCGGGATCTCCAATGGCTAGTGACGTTCAGTTCACCGTTTTCGAAGACAGACGTTGATGTCTCACCCCCAATTGATATGGAACTTCAAAGGGTGTGCATGTGGAGCTAGTGCAGAGCAGGTGGGGTTCAAAGCGGGCACGGATGGGGAGGGTGTGATTGAGTCGCGCTTTTCCCCATGGGGTAGAAGGCAGGCATCAGCTGACGATGAGGAGCAAGAGCTGTACTTTTGCCGATACCGAGAAGACACCGTTTCTTTCGAAGCGCAGGCCAGGGTAGGAGTTAGTGTGAAGTGACTATGCGATATAAAGACTATGACCACAAGTTGCATCAAGCCGGTGAGGATGTGTCCCTGGCCTGGGCGCTGTTTGTTGGTGAAAGGTCTCGTCGATCAGCCCTACCTACCAATCAGCCAATCAGCCAACCTACCAAAAAGAGGAGGTAGAAATGTTGGAGGGGGAGGTGAAACGATCTGTCAAATTTTAGATGAGGTTTATACAGGAGGTCGGATGCAGCAATGTCGTCGGAGCCGGAGCAGGCCACGTAGTAGTAGTTGTAGTGTGACAGATAAGCCGCGCATCTGAGCTGGGCAGGCGGGGCATGTCCGATCGGCGGCACTTGTGGGTATCCATCTGCAACCTTCCTTGCCCTTCCTGGTAGCTGTGGTGTGGTGTGAGGATACCTACCTTATGTTGAGGGTACCTGGTGTGAGGTAAATGATGAGAGGCACTTCCTTCGGGCGTCGGGAAGTTGGATGATTCAGGAAACCAAGTGAGGGGTGGTGTGGAGGAGAAAGATAGGTTTTTATTATTTACGTATATCGGAGCACTGGTCGGACAAGGCTGGATCTGGTTCGAGCCTTGACGGGAATGATCTGGACGATGAATATATGGGTTATGGAATGATGCAGCTGCAATGTGGCTGTGTGGCAATGGCATGTTGCTTGCCTGGTTTCTTGCTGCTCGGTCTCGGCCGGGGTGAGTCAGGGTTTTGTTGGAGATAAGATACCCACTGCAGCGAAGAAAGCAGCGAAAGGTTGGGAGGCACGTGGAAGGTTCAGCGCGGTACCGTTGCGGGGGGGAAGGGGGGGTTGAGACAGCTTGTAGCTGGAAGGGAGGCGTGAGAAAGAAAAAAAAAACTCCCCGAGGTCGATTGAAGATATGCAAAGAAACACGCCATGTCCGCGGGCGTTTCCCGGCGACCTGACCATGATCTCATCTCACTGGATGGCCCCCGACAACGGCACAACGGCAGAACGGCAGGGCGGGGTGGCCCCAGCTACAATCCGCCGGGGTAATAAATGTTAAATCTGAACCGTACCTGTGGATTGGCTGTTACACCTCCACTTCAGTGGAACAAGAGTCGGTGATTGGCAGGATAGGTGGCAAGTTGATCTCATAGCTGGACCCAACCTGGACCCATGATGTATTCCTCCGCAGAATTTGCGAGAGGCTGTACAAGATGAACCCCCCTGTCGGTACGGTATCAAAATAACATTTATTACCCCGGCGGATTGTATAATTGGCTGGTAAACAGGGGTCCTTCCCGCTTGCGCTGTGGCACGGCTCTTTTGAGGGGTCTCGGCCCTTTTTAGACTATTTTACTACCTACCTAGGTACCTAAGTACCTGGGTACCTGGGTACTCTAGGTATGTCGTCTACCACAGTATATGATAACAATGAAAGAAAAAGAAGGCATCCGCACGCCCATGGATCCTGCGATTGGTGTACATCGTTGAAGATAGAAGTACCGGTACAATAGTGCAATGCTAACTGGTGATTATCTACCTAGGTAGGTAGTAAGGACAGTTTCCGCCGTGGGCTAAATATGTGGTCTACATAGGTAGATTAGCGAAGGACATGTCACGGTGGGCTGGATTCGATTTTGATTAGAGTTTGAGTTTGAAACCTCACCTGTAACCTGTCCAGTCCCGCAGTCAGATTTATACCATATAGAGTGCTAGGTGACATCTGATTTCTCTTTCCCGAGGTCAACAGGAACGGTGGAATGGTCCACGGAGTGCACGGGTAGAAACGGTGGGCCAGCGGGCGGACGACAGCGGATAGTGGGACATCAGTGGGCGTCAGTGGACATGACCCCTGGTGGCCATGCACGATAGGCCCCACTAGATCCTTGCTGATCGCACCAGTTGACCGGGATTGCGGCATCGTACGACGTCGACATGCGTCCAGAAGCAACGTTTTGAACCAGAATCTCCAAAGTCTCCTCATGGCCGTCAACAATCATGAGACCTCGGGAGTCCACCCAGACGCCGCCATTCGCCATGTATTTCGTATGTACGAATAAGTGCCGCTCCTTCGGACCCGTTTTCCAGCCCTGTGTCTGTACAACTCGACAGAAACAAGAATCAATATCGCCTCTCTGACACCAAAATCCATGATCATGCTGTGCTACGGTCGAGCCTCGCGCGGAATCCCGCTGCCCCTCCCCTCCCTAGCCGATCTGGGAAAGCTAGGAAGAGCTTCCACCACCAGCGCTTGTAGCAGCATTGCAGTTCGAGCTCGTCCAGTGCGCCTTCCCCACCTCGCTCTTCAACAGCAAAGATATAAGACCTCCATTGCCCTTCGTAACATTCCCATCCTCCCATCTTCTCTCATCATCCATCATCCTAAACAACAACAACTGTTCAACAACAATCCAGCATCTCCTCACCCGAGATCAATCACTAGACAACACCACACGCACACACTGTCGACTCACAAGCTTTATCAAACCCCAGAAACCAACATCATGGGTGTCGAAATTCCAACTGAGCAATGGGCGCAAGTCGTTGACAAGGTCGGCGCTGGTAAGTGACCTCATGTTTACGATCCTCTATCCTAGTTTCCCCCCTCACCTGCAAAATCGTGCTGGATTAGAGTTCGAGCTAACAAGCCGCCTTTCTAGCCCCCGAATACAGGAGAATCCCTGTTGCCAAGCCTGGCCCCGATGAGGTCCTCGTCAACGTCAAGTTCTCTGGTGTCTGCCACACCGACTTGCATGCCAAGAACGGTGACTGGCCCCTCCCCGTAAAGTTCCCTCTCGTCGGTGGCCACGAAGGTGCCGGTGTCGTCGTCGCCCGCGGCGAGCTTGTCAATGACGTCCAGATCGGCGACCACGTCGGTATCAAGTGGCTCAACGGCTCCTGCTTGTCTTGCTCCTACTGCATGACCGCCGACGAGCCCCTCTGTGCCCACGCCCAGCTCTCCGGCTACACCGTTGACGGCTCCTTCCAGGAGTACGCCGTCGCCAAGGCTGCTCACGTTGCCCGCATTCCCAAGGACGTCAGCCTGGAGGCCGTTGCCCCCGTTCTGTGCGCTGGTATCACTGTCTACAAGGGAATCAAGGAGTCTGGTGTCCGCCCTGGTCAATGGATCGCCATCGCCGGTGCCGGTGGTGGTCTCGGCAACATGGCCCTCCAGTACGCCAAGGCCATGGGCATTCACACCATCGCCATTGACGGCGGTGAGGAGAAGGGCAAGGCCACCAAGGCGCTGGGTGCCGCTGCCTACGTCGACTTCACCAAGTCCAAGGACCTGATCGCAGACGTCAAGGCCGCCACCCCCGACGGTCTGGGACCCCATGCCTCCATCCTCCTCGCTGTCTCCGAGGGCCCCTTCCAGCAGGCCTCCGCCTACATCCGCCCCCGCGGTACCGTCATCTGCATCGGCATGCCCGCCGGCGCCAAGATCTCCGCTCCCGTCTTCGAGACCGTCGTCCGCATGATCTCCATCAAGGGTAGCTACGTCGGCAACAGACAAGACACCCAGGAGGCACTCGACTTCTTCGCCCGTGGCCTGGTCCACTCGCCATTCAGGACGGTCGGCCTCAGCGAGCTGCCTCGCATCTACGAGGAGTTGGAGAAGGGCGCCGTTGTTGGTCGCTACGTCGTCGACACCAGCCGATAAGCGGTCGATGATTTGACGAGACAAAAATTTGAACGAGGGGGCAATGAACGAACGCATGGAGTTTGGGGGTTCCTGGGCTTATTTGATGATTTGGTGGTCTAGTTCTTTCTGTTTGTACATAACAACAACATACCAGGAACACCTGCGGTTAATGAAATTGAGAACAAAATCCTCTCTTACTATCTATCTATACTGTACTCATCGTCCAATTGACATTCTCCTTCTGAACGGACTGCTAAATCTCATGAATAGTATTGCGGATCGACAAGCTTTGCTACTCATGAGCTCGGTAGTCATCCTCGTTGGCATAAGGCATTTACTTTTGGTGCTTGTCTTAGAACCTGGTAGCTGGGAAACGCTCCGGTGGGCTTCGAGAAGATGGCAACTTGGCTCGCTATTCATTTGCCCCGGTCTCTTGGCAACATTACACCCAATACGTTTTTGATTAATATCTCTTACAATCAAGTATTAACGGCGTCGTAACTACTTTAGGCCATAAAAGCAAGTCACCTACCTACCTGTAGTGTTTAGTCAAACTACTACGGTTATCAGAGGGATCTACCTGGCATATTAAAAGTGTTCGGCTAGAAGTATATCAATCCCATTTGCAATACCCGAGCATCCCCTAATTAAATGGTATTGACCAAGACAGGCCTCGTTTCGTATGGGACCATCCTCCACGAATGCCGTTGCAGGTATCTGGAGTGCCGGGCAGGTCATAGTCTGCTTAACAAGCGGGCATTTTAAGTGACGCGGTAAACTATAGCGGCGAAAGTTGGCAGTGAGGTAACGACTATATAGTATCTACTCAAGTAAGTAACTAATGATACGGGAATGTCATCCATACACCTCCGCTTTCGACGAGTATGAGAAGGAGTTGGGACTGAGGAAGGGATATTCAGCTTTGGGTATCCGCTGAGTATACCCACAGTCAGTAGTGACGAGAAGTCCAAAACGATGTCGCCATCGACGATCACAAGTACTTAGGTGTTTGCCACAGGGTCCAGAGCTCTCGAGTTGCGTAGATACCTAGGTACCATATGATACTACCCTGGTAGGCATGCTGCTAAGGAGGCAACAGAAGCACATGAGGTGATCTCTTGCAAAAGTGGGATCTCGTGACCAAAGGCAGGGGAGGTACCTGCAACTTCCAAACGGCAGAGGGCAACAGTAAAACCTGGAAAGAGCGACATGCCATGCTTTTGCATTCAATATGAGATAACTAAGTGTGTACCTAGGTAGTAGCTGCGGTAGGGGGTCACGTGGATTCGTAAGGTCCGTTTGCACCTACCTACTTCAAATAGCCTCTTTCGCACCCTCTATAACTTTAAACCGACCATGGTACACAACATACACGCTTTTACCACCCAAGTTTCCTACAAAGCGCTTCTGAACGAGGGGAGGAAGAAGCACATGGGAACTGACAGAACGAGCGCGACGAGTGCAGCCAAAGCTCAAGACCGCGTACCACGATAATTTCACAACAGGCACCAACATCTTTTGAAGTTAATTTTACACCACGAGCATCAAGTCGCATCTTTCGACCAAAAACTCTCGCAACTCGACCCGAAGGCTGCTGGTCAAAGCGCCCACAGTTGCCGACCTTGACCCCGTTACCGACCCAAACCCAAGCACCACCACCGTTCATTAAGAAATACCCAGAACCGAGAACATGGAGAAAGAGCTTGACGCCACGTCGGCGAGCGGACCCACCTTCCCTCGATTCAATGATTTACCATTCGAGCTCAGGGATATGATCTGGACGGAGAGCCCACCTCTGGATGAATCCGAGGTGCTTGAGTACACTCACGAGAGGGCCCGACACCAGTGGTGTGTATGCTGTGGGCCGATAGTGGAAGTGGACTTCCCTGTCATCTTGCACGTTTGCCACGAGTCCAGGTCTGTCGCCTTGAAGCACTTCTTCATCCGACAAGTTTTGGACAACTACAGACCGGAGGATTGGAGGAACAAGACCTGCGATCACATCTCGCATAGAGACATGGCTGATTCGAACGACATGGAGAGCATGTCTGAATTGTCCTCGTACTCTGATCAGGACTCTTCGACCTTTGATGAAGATGATCGATTCGATGGGGATGACGAGGATTTCTCTCCAAAGCTCTATTCTTATAACGGACACATTGAAGAAAGCCCCACTGGAGGCTCTCCCTCCGGAGATCATGGCACCGAATGTGATCTGGACGAAAGCCTCGCAGCCCCGCAGCCCGCAGACGAAATGTCTGATACAGGCAGCGAATTCAGCGATGCGGACTCAGAGGATACGAGCGAGTCGGAAATTCCGGTAGCACGGTGCTACGTCGCCTGTAGACACTTTCGGCCCGAACTCGACTATATGTTCGTCGACGATGACAACCTGGGGGACTTCGAGGATGTAATGCGGGAAGACAAACCGTGGCTACCACAGCACTTGGCGCTTTGCTTCCATGCGTTCTACCATGTGTGGGTGCATCGCGAGGGTGAGTTTGCGGGAGCCCGGGTTGAGGACTGCTTGCAGCTCAAGTCAGTCAGCGTGGTGGTTCCGAGTGGCGGTGAACAAACTGAAAATAAAGGCAAACACTGGCAGCCAAGGCTAAAGGTGAATATCCTTGAGGGCTCCGCAGACTTCATTAGGGACATGAGATACATGTTCCGTCTGGATCCTCCGACCAACGCGTCAAATTGGCAAATGGTCACTTTGAAGCGCATCGAAGGTCGCAAACTAGACAGTGTGCAGAGAGAATTCGACCTACTACGGTATTACCGGAAGAGATATCTGGGCGACGTCCGGGGAGCGATATCTGTACGAGGACGACATGGAGTAGGAAGGAGAAGGTGTACATTGTTAGACAGGATGCTGTCTTTCCTATATTAGATATGCAGACTTTGCTTGTGGGAGTGCGTAAGAGAGGAACGGGAACGAATGAAAAACTCGCAACACGAAAATATGTGCGAGGGTGACGGAGCTTCCCTAGGTACCCAGACGGATTCGTCATCAGGCAGAAAGGAATACACATGAAGTTATAGCAGATGAACCAATGGGATACAACCTGCTAAGTAAATACCTAGGTATGTATTAACCATTCATCCCAAACTTTGCCCAGGTGCTTCTTGACTCTTTCCAAAACCACATATTAGGTGCCCAGGCGCTCCGATCTAGCGAGTACATACCTGTATAGCGTACTAGAGAAGCACCGCTAAAGGGTTATGCTGACCCTTATGAGAAACCGAGAGTCATAGCAATTATTAAGGTTTATCAGGACTACTTTTTTCAAGTATGATATTGGATGACAAGCCTATACATATTTATACCTAGGCAGTGTTTTGTATATGCTCAGCGCTGCGTGCAATAATGAATAGCACTTGAGCATCGTCTCGATAATTACCTTGAGATAATAACGACTTCGCTAGTGACAGGCTACGTCGTACATTTACGGCCATGATATCTGCATGCCATCACATAAATCACTCTATCAGAATCCTAGTAAGGGAGTTTGTTAGCTGCCATGTCGAAGCACAATTGCCCATTCATGGTTCTCACTAAGTACATAGGAGATAATCGACTAGGAGGTAGGCAATCAAAAGGCAGGCGATTAGAAGGCAGGCGATTAGAAGATTAGTTGGCGACCTTTTCTTCCTCTCTTAATTAGCAGCCACAGGCCTTGGAGTGTGAGCTAATACATACGCATGACATAGTGCTCATCGATTTCTTGACCTACCTATTTCGCCTCGATATAAGCAGTTTTCTTGCACGATAAGAACGTCAACCTCAAGTACAGTTCCGACTGGGCTTCCCCGATGTTTTGTAAGATGAAGCCTTGCATCAATACCCGAGTGTCTCTTGCTGGATCCTAATTCGCCCTAGTTAGCTTCACCTTGCAGTCTTTGTCCCATGCAGTGTCCTCGTACGCCGTATGTAACGAGTTACTTAGGTAGAAATTCCTTCGAACCTTCCGAAGGTGAATGAAGCGACGGCTGGTCAGTCAGTACTCGGCTCGAAAGCTGCGATGCCTGGTGGGATGACCAAGAGTGCTACTTATGGGCGACTGGGCACGCGAAGTGTGTGGTATAGTTTCATCTATTTGGGGGAGGCGCGTAACCTGGGAGAGGATAGGGCTCATATCTGATATATTTGATATAACGGTCACTAGGTGTACGTCTGATCATGTAGTGATCGTTGTGAGGTCGTCAATTGAATTCTCCAACGCCCTGAAAGCTCTCGATATTTGAATGTTAATCGATGCGTGTCTGTTCCAATGATTGTATGATCTTCTGCAAATCTCAGTACCTGCTGAATATTCGAAGGACTGTTGGACCTGTGGACTCATTCACATGAGCTATTGAAGACAACACTCAGAATTCCAATTGTCCGCTGTCACCGGCGATCAAAGAGTCCGAAACTCTGATATGTTACATACTACCTAGGTATATACATAGTTACAAAGGTAGGTACCTAGGGCCCCTAGTGCATGGATCCTTCCGATCTCGCAAAAACGTCGCATTCTTATATTCCGCACTGACATCCGATTCAGCGGTATGGAAACATTTGCCTAGCTCTTTGAAGCATCTCGAATAGCCTCATCTTCCTAACTAAAGCAGCGCTGTTGTTGTGTACATGTGGTGCGAGTTGAGCAAGATCTGATCGAGAAGTGAAGTTCAGGCGCTTTCGACATCAAAAGGTCCGAGCGTGCACTATATCATAGTTTCTGAGCGTATTAGTGCTTTGCCGTAGCTATTCAATGTCCATGCCTATGTCGTTGTACCTATGCAATCCGTAAGCATCAAGCACGCCCCCACCAATCAAGTACGGAAACAATGCTCGCTATACATAATCGCTGAGATCCCCAGCAACCTGCATACAGACTTTCAGAGACAGTGACAACAGCACCTACTGCAGACGGTCTCGCCATGGGAGCCAAAGTCGGTTGCATCGCCTATTTGGGCTTCTGGAGGCAGCTGATGACTTCCAGCCCACGCGTCAAATTCAGGTTCCAGCCCTTAGTTGCCCCGACTACAAGTGGCACTGCATCGTATCCCCGCCAGTCTCTCCGCGCCATATCGTCCTGTCGTGAAGCACGTTTATCTGAGCCTTGTCCAGTCGGAACAGCTTTGTCTGGAACTTCAGGGCGAATATACAATGTAAACAAGATACTTGTTGACCGGCGAGATCTCTTACTATGTGTATACCGCGCAAGGTACGCACCCCCGACAATTCAAGGCCAAGGCTGACAGGGTGGGCTTTGGGCTGACTGTATAACCGCTCGTCAAGTTGCGAGGGGAGAGACTTCATCATCAAGAACGCCATAGACAGCTACGAGGGCGATTTTGAGTACCCACAGAAGCTGCAGGCCGGTTTGGCAGCATGTACAAACCTGCGGACTATGATCGATACTGTCCCATATTCCAAGCTCTACGTTTATCCATTCATGACTGGTGACCTTCTCCAGTTCAGCCAGAGACCGCTGTCAGAGGAGCAGAGAAGATATATCCTCAAGAGTGCACTCACTGGGCTTGCTGAGCTCCATGACCGCAACATCTTTCACACAGGTGAGCGCCTATGCTGCAATGTTGATCTTGCGGTCTTGGATATCTCTAACATACTAGCAGATATCAAGCCTAACAATATCCTCCTCGACTATAAAGAGGAACCCAATGGGAACCTTGTGATTCAAGACGTCAAGCTCGCAGACCTAGAGGACGCGGTACAGCTGAAACCCGGTACAGCTATCCGGGGTGGCGTACTAGGAAATAAGCTATGGCGGAGCCCCGAGGCCTGGACCGGTGCTGTACAGGGAACCCCGTCCGACGTCTTCTCCTTTGGTGTGGTTGCAATATACGTTATGACCAACGAGATGGTATTCTACTACGCGTTTACCGACGAGCAGGTGACCGGGGACGACGCCTGGCGGCATATTCTTCACAGGCATGTCGACTTGTTCGCTGTAGATACTGAGGACCTCATGGGCCTGTTAGAGCACGTTGGGGGTGAGGGTAGCCCATGGTACGATCGCATCGCTGATATCGCGGGTAGCTTTAGCAAGGAGGAGCCTCGAAGGCCTTTTGCGTTACATACGTTTGTGGATGAGACATTCAGGGACCTGGTTGTCAAGATGACGAACCTGGACCCGAAGAGGAGGATCACCGCGCGAGAGGCCCTGGCTCACCCCTGGTTCACTCAGACGCGTCCAGGACGGTACTATCCAAGCAAGGCATAAGTCTATAGAGTCGTTGCGATACCAATGGTATACGAAAACCTATCCCCATCGCTGTGCGCCAATATTATATTGCACTCATATCGTCGAAAAGCTGGAAGTACATAGCCCACGCATGTAGACCTATGTGTGCAGCCTGAGTAGTGATTGAAGACTTCTTAGGTCGCCAGGAGCAGAATTGTGAAGGCACAAGTTTACGGGACTTGGCCGATAAGAGCCACCTATCGCACGATAAGGAATGCTGCTTGTTTCTTATCGATAAAGCTATTGAACGTCATCTCTTGCAGGCAGAACGACAAATCCCACATCCTCCCTTTCGAGCTTTCTCGCTCCGCTGCTAGAACCTACCAAGCAGCACGAGCCGGCTTGCCGCATACGTTCTCCCCTTCTTCACACAGACGCTCGAGAACATGTCGGACCGGGACACTGTGCTTCCCACCACAGAGGGCAAAGCCCCGTCCCCTCCGCCTCGCCGTTCGCGGTCGCGCTCACCACCCCGAAAGAGCAAGAAGACAAGCGGTTTCAAATGGAAGCAAAAGCCATCCAACGCCGAAGCCGACGACAACCGCCGCGACGGCCGCGACGACAGGCGCCCACGATATGACGACGACCGCCGAGGCCCCTCATCGCGGTCGAACTACCGTGACGACTACCGACGGGACAACAGGGGCGACGACAACTACAGGCCCGGGGACAGGGCTGGCGACCGCGGCGGCTACCGCGACCGCGACGACGCGCGACGCCGTAGCCGGTCTCCCCGGCGCGATCGTGACCGCCGCGACCGCTCGCGCGACCGGGACCGGGACCGGGACTCCAAGCCGCCCAGGAGGGAGAAGAAGGAGAAGGCGCCGGCTCCCGCGCCGGCGGTCGCCGCTGATGGCGAGGAGATGATCATCGTGCATGTGAATGACCGCCTCGGTACCAAGGCGGCGATACCGTGTTTCGGCTCGGACAATGTCGGCGCCTTCAAGGTCATGGTCGCTGCGCGTATTGGTCGGGAGCCGCATGAGATACTTCTGAAGAGGCAGGGTGAACGGCCGTTCAAGGATCATATCTCGCTTGCGGATTATGGTGTTAGTAACGGTGTGCAGCTGGATCTTGAGGTGGACACCGGTGATTGATCTTCAGGGAGAACTGGTCAAGGTTGGGAGGCGAGGTTGGGGGTACTGCACTGCAGCTGGTCAAGCTGGCGCTTCGGGACTGCTGCGAAGGATTCATTATGTTGTGAGGAGGATGTTTGTTGCGACATTGCGACCACTCGCCTGAGGATGGCGTATATGATACTGAAGCGGTCCAGACGAAGCTCACAATCAGAGAGAGAGAGAGAGAGAGAAGCTAAAAGCAGGAGGCGCGTTATTATGTCCCCGGTCTATTGGTAGAACAATACGGCGGCAATGTGACTCCAGAACTGTCAATGGTTCGCTTTTAAGCATGATATCTCACCAGATATGGCACATAGCCATGCCTCGGCTGCTTTTTGCGCACAAGCACACTCGTGGCAATGTGCTATGTTAGTTGGAATGCCACGATGGTTTAGTTCGAGTCGATGTGCTCAATATAATGCAAGGGTACAACACCAACACTTGACTGGGGCTTGCCTTCTGTTACTCATCTCACCTGAGGAAAGTGAGCTGAATATCAGATATAGAAACACGCCAAACCATGGCTATGACAGTTTGGACACATGTAGAACCGAAGAAGATTTCGAAGATTAATCTCATATTCAGGTCTTCTACTACAATATGATTATGCAACACCAGTCATGGTCACATGAAAAGTCGCATATCGCCTTGCAAACGATTCGAGATCTGAATCTGGAGACGATGCCTGTCTGGTCAGCTGACTTGGCGATTTCGCGGGTAGCGTTCAAGGTGACGTCAAGGACCGGAACGCGTTGACCCCTGACACGCGCCCTTTTGACGACACGCCACGCCGTGGTGATTCATCATCCAGTCACAAAGGGTCAGCTTCGATCCACTATAGACAGGCTAGAAAGACACCGGCTTTTAGGCTTGCGATACTGGCCTCTCTATAGCTTGCAAAGAGACATTATAAGCGACCTACATTTTGAGTTCCATCACGATCTCGTATACCACTGAAGCCACCCTTCGATCGAGATCATAGCCATTGGACGGACACCAACATGGCCGTTAGTATGAAACGTAAACTTGAGGTTGAAGAGGAAGAGCCCAAATCTTTGTCCAAGAGGCAAATGAAGCTCCCGGAGACTTATTCCGCCAATACGTCCGTCAAGCGAGACACTCTTGCCACTTCCATCGCGGAAGCCGCGGACGCTCAACTCGCCCGCATATCGGCAAGCGACAAGACACCCTTCCAGAAGAGAGTCCTAGGCCTGCTATGCCAGGTTCCCAAGGGACAGGTCACGACGTATGCCCTCATGTCAAAGCATCTAAACTCATCGCCAAGAGCCATCGGGAATGCGATGCGCCGCAATCCATTTGCACCAGAGGTACCATGTCACCGGTGCGTGGCCACTGGTGGGAAGTTGGGCGGGTTCGGGGGTCAGTGGCCTAAAAATGGAGAGGGCGTTACGCTTGATGAGAAGAGGAGTCTGCTACGGAAGGAGGGTGTCAAGTTTGATGGGCATGGCAGGATTGTTGGGACGCCGTTCGGTGCTTTTGTCTGAATTGGCCATGGTTCTCGCACCCAAGTCATCCAAACGTGGGTGAGGAATGAGGAACATCATCTGTTGTTGGTAGATGCCTACGTTGAGGGCTACATGTGAAGGGCAACCTAACCACTGGTGGCTTGGAAAGACATGGAAATGATGCGAACAGCTGCAGGCGGCTTATGCTTATGAGAAATGCAAAATGACTTTCAAGTGTATAACAGTGTCTATGGTTCATGGGTTCTGCATATACGTATCAGATAACAACATAGGTAGGCCATTTCCTTGGTGCTTGTGCTCGAATGCTTGTGCTCAAAATGAAATGGACGTTGGAAATCAATCTTGGAATTCTAAACCAAGGGTTCAGGTCTGGCCGGGTCCCACGAAGTGGAGAAGGGGTGTGACTCAGGGTAAGGGTTTTTGGTCAATTTGTCATAAAATATCACCAGGACCGGCGATGACAGCATCGGCGAGTGACCCCTCCACATTCAAATCATACTTGAGTATCTGAGTAGCTACTCTACAATCAGCCTCCAGCGCGACAACAGGTTAACTAGCGTAGGACGAGGCAAACAACAATCGAACCCACCGGTTCGCACACTCCTCTGCCGCGAAGTTACAGCCAGAAAACAATGTCGAGCAGACAGCTTAAGAAGTTGCACAAACAGCAAGAGCTCCTCAAGCTCCAGCAACTCACGGGCAATGAAGAATCGTCCTCCGAGGAAGAAGTTGCGCCACCAAAACCACGCGCCAGCGCTTTCGCCGGCTTCGCAGCACTAGGAGGCGACGATGAAGACGAAGACGTAGAGCAAGAAGATGAGGAGCAGGAAGAAGTGGAGATTGAGGCCGCGCCAGTAGCACCAGCACCAGCGAAGAAGACCAAGAAGTCCAAGAAGAAGAAGAAGGCAAAGAAGGCAGAAGCCGCGTCAACCGAGGAGACGGCCGTGAGACGAAAAGGGAAAGACGAACTCGACGAGATCGACCTGGCGCTCAAGGAGCTGAGCATGAAGCCGAAACCGCAGACGTCATCCGAGCAGAGGGACCACGGCGACTACGATGCCAACCTGGCGCGCTTGCTGAGCATAAGCTTCGACCACCTCAAGGTCATCAACGAGCTGAGGGCGATGTTCGGCCAAGATACGATTGACTCGGTACGGAACCAAGAGGAAGTCCAATCCCGGGATGATCGTCGGCGCAATGCGCGACGTGGACCAACACATACAAATGTGGACTTGGAGACCTTTTTGAAGGGCAGGCCTGGAGAGAAGATACCCGATGTGGTCCTCAGGAAAAACCCCTTCGTACAGGGCAAAGAGAACTGGCCGCGCGCATCAGCTGGAGGCCTGAAGATGACGGCCGTGACGGACGAGAGAGTCGAGCCGACAGAATTCAGATTTGTCCATGACAGGAGTTACGAGAGGCTGGAGATGCAATTCTACAGCTTGGTCGATATGATGGACCCGATGCGAATTGTGCACTTCATACACGAGAACCCATACGAGGTCAACGGCCTAATTGTCACGAGCAAGGTGGCATTGGGAGACTCGAATGCGGCGCTTGCATCGGATCTCCTGGAGCGCGCGCTCTTCACATTTGGTCGTGTCACATTGTCTTCTTTCAGGAAGAAGCTGGAGCGAGGAGTGGCACGTCTCGATTTCAAGCGCCCGGAGAACAGGCAGTTCTGGCTGGCCGGATACCATTACATCAAGAGCTTGATGCAGAAGGGCACCTATAACACGGCTCTGGAGTGGACCAAACTGTTCTTGAGTCTTTCACCGAAGGACGAGTACTCCATGATGAACTTCACTCATGTTTTGGCGATCTACGCCTACGAGGCCCAGTGGTTCATCGACCTCTGTAATTCCTCGTACTTCATCAGCGACGAGTATGACCTGCCAATGAAAGAATATCACAGGCAGACGTGCGTCCTCGCGAAACTCCAACTCAAAGACCGAGAAGGCGCATTGAAGGATATCGTCAAGGGCATGGAGACCCTGCCATGGCTTTACTCATCCCTTTGCAGCGCTGTCAATATCGACACACCACGATCGATCTGGGGTGTCCAACCACGGAACGATGACGATACTCTCTACTCCGAGCTTTATATCCACATGGCCAAGGATCTATGGAAGCGCGAGCCCGATGCGATAGCCCTCCTCAAAGAGGCGGGAAACATCGCGAGTAAGGTCGACGTGTACTCCCTGCCCGCTGCACAGGAAGTGCCACTGAGCATCGGGCGCTTCATCTACCTGGACAACACCCCGGAATTGATGGGGCTTGTTCCCCCGAAGATGCTACATGCCTCGCCCAACTTTGACTACGACCCGCTGCCACCGCCGCGGTCGGAGAACATCTTTTCCAATGAGTGGCAGGTATGGCCTTGGAGCCGGACAGAGAACCCTGGAGACTCCCGCCGCGGACAGATGGACAACTTGATGAGGGAGGCCCAGAGGATGGTGCAGCAGGATAGGGCCGCGCAAAACCTGCCCGAACAACCCGCCGACGGAGCCGTTGAAGGAGATGCTGGCCCAGCGGAGGAGGGAGAGGGAGGGTTCCTTTCCAGGCTGGCGGGCTTGCTGTTGCCCATGTGGATGGCCAGGGGTGGCCGGGGCCAGGAGGAGGAGGGCCAGGAGGGTTTATTCGACGAGATGATGCGCGAGATCGCTGGGGAGCAGGAGAACCCGTGGGGCGATGATTTTGGTGCTACGGACGAGGAAGATCTGCCAGAGTTGATACCGGCTAACGACGATCAATGGGAAGATGCTGGCCGGAGCCAGGATGAGGCTGAAGAGGATGATGATGAGGATATACCGCCTTTGGAGCCGGCGACATGAGCGGCACCTAGGTCTGCGTTAGAACGCCATTAGTTAGGCCCGCCGCGTTCCTAATACTCGGCAGTAGCTCAAGGGGATGCGGCGAGGAACGGTAATATACACCGGAGACTACATGAGAAAGAAATGGGCCGGTTCGGCACCAGCTTGGCAGATTGATAACGGAAGCCGGCAAGACTAGCAAGGATTTGTTATGCAAGGCACACTGTGGGACGGCTGCCTTGTCTGGAGTTTGACATGTGGCGGAGCTTGAACAGGAACTCGGGATGTCGTAAATAACAAGGCGTAGCTGAGCTATCCAGACAAGCCATCTCCACGCTATATCCTCTCCACGATCTGACACGTTTTCATCATCGGCAGTGACCAAATACTTGCTCACAAGCGAGATTACTGGGACAACAAGAGCAGTAGAACTGGAGGTGAAATCGTGGAGGGGAGATCCGAGACTGAGCATGTTTTACCCGCCCGTTCCTGGAATTTTCAGCTTTGGGACGCCGAAGACGAAAAGGGCCCAAATGGCTGGGTTGCTGATGGCGTAATCCGTATTACCGGTAACTGCCCAGCGCCTGCAGACGTGGTGAAGCCACGGCCTTGCGCGCTTTGTGCGGTGTCAGGTGGGCGGCGCGGAATCATTTCTAATCAAGCCCCTGCCTGGGAAGCGTTTCACCCGGGAATGCCTCTTTACCAGGAGAGGAAGCGACAGAAGAGAACAGAGGATTACAAGTAGGCTGAAAATATATATATATATAAGCAAGCTAGGTCGCCACTTCTTGATGTCGTTCCGTCTCCTCCGAAGTTGTAATCATTATCATTCATTCCCAGGCCGCCCTTTTCGACAGTGATTGATTGTCCGTTGCTTCATTACGCCACTTATACCCTTTTCCGGTGCGACGACTCATTTGCAAACGCTACCCCTCGACCCTCACGACATCGGGACTACTTTTATCTGCTGCGATAAGCCGACAACGGACGGGACAACGAAACACCACGACAATACATCGAAGCCTCCTTTTTTCGACACACGACTCCACGTACTTGCTTGCGCATTTCCATCTGCATAGCCTTAGAGACCACCAGACTACAGACATAATGGCCGACACACACACCTACAAGTTCAACGTCAGCATGAGCTGCACGGGATGCTCCGGCGCCATCGACCGGGTGCTCAAGAGGCTCGACGGTAAGCGCCCAACTATACAATACCTTCATCATCTTAGACTCCGGCCCGCATCCGCGAACACATCCCTTCTCGCCAATCTACCATCTTCTCCTTCTTCCTCTCCTTCCGGCGATGGGTCGAAAAGGGGCGAGAACAGAGAACAGACAGACAGACAGACAGACAGACAGACAGCCAGACCGACAGAAAGACTAACGTGGACTCGCTCGATCGATCGATACAGGTGTCGACTCCTACGAGGTCTCCCTCGAGAACCAGACCGCCACCGTCGTGGCCAAGCCCGACCTCGCCTACGAGAAGGTCCTTCAGACCATCGCCAAGACGGGCAAGAAGGTCAACTCGGGCGAGGCCGACGGCGTGTCCCAGAGCGTCGAGGTGTCCGCTTAGAGGAGATTATCTTGGTTTTTGGAGAGGAAAGGAGAGGAGAGGAGGAGGATTGATAGCGACGCAATACGATATGGCCCGGGAGGCTGGATGGACGATTGATTACCTACGAGGACGAGATACCAAGAGCATCACCAATATTTCGAGGTCTCTCTTGCACCGCAGGTGGCTACTCGGTGTCGCATCGACCGTTTCTGGTGACATTTGTGTGGGCTCTCTGCTTGTTATTTGGCCTTTTATTTCCTCGGAAGGCAGGTGCTGTCCTAAGTCGGTGGGATCGAGGCGCGTGCTGTTGAACAGCGAGTCTGTCTATCCATGGCAACCAGTATCCGACGATGCAGGAACCATCATTCCGCAGCCTTGTCTTCGAAGAATTCCGCATGATCGTGCAGATCTCCATCCCTTAATGACAGAATGACAGCCCCTTCGGCCCTCGGCCTCGAGATTTCTCTCTCGTTCTTGTCATGTCTAAAAATTGAACTTGCCGCATGGATGGAGATGCGCCTGTTCTCCATAACCCATGCTACTGCTACACCACGAAACATGGCAATGCTTCTCGCAATGCAACGGGATGACGGATGGGTCACTGAGTATGGAGATACACGTGTAGATAAATGATACCCCGGTATCAATTCCGTTCTCCCCCCATTCCCCGCCCCCAACCCCCCCTGGCGTGGAAGAGCCGGAAGATCACTCACGCGAGCACTCGGCGCGGCAGACCCGGTTGGCCGGCCTACTCAGGTATGTACACTAACTCTCAGCGGGGGCAACGGGCGCACTGGGCAATAAGACGTTGGGGTGGTGGGTTGATAATTGTTTCATGGCGATCATAAGGGGGGTTTGGTCCGTCATGTTCCACCATCCCCCCTTCCCTCCTCTCCTCTCCTCTCCTCGCCATAGGTAAGCAGTCGCGACGGCCTCGACAAGGCCCGGTTCGGAGATTATGGAGATCGCCAATGCGCCTGATCTCTGGCATTTCCTTTTTTTCATGCGACATGATCTACAGGGCACAAGCCTGCCGAGGGTGAAGTGGAGCGCGGAACAGGAGCGGAATGTGTTCCCTCGTCGCCCTAAAATAAAATGATCAAATCAAAGTATCTACCTATCGGTGGTGTACTGTACACTCCCCAGGCCGGCAGGCCGGGCTCGGATGCGAGGATGCGAGCATCTCGAAACCCCGACCGGGAAAGGAGTGCGATGGGAACAGCAAGTGGAGAGGGAGCAAAAAGCTGGGGCGATAGTCGTAACTTGGAGAGGAGATCTGCATATGCGTACCGTACTGTACTGGTTCTTGTTCCCCACGAGCGAGTGCCTCATCCGCCTTGTCGTCTGCTTTGTCTCACATGATGGCGATGGCCGGGCATATTCGGGGGCGAGAAGCAGGACAATGACGGTGAACACCTAGATCACAGGGAGAAAAAAGGGCGGGGAATAGAAAAGAGCCAGAAATGTGACCGAAATTTGGAGGCGTATCACTCTAGATCCGCCCCCCGTGACGGGCGCCCCGGCATCGTGTGAGTGGTCGGGCGTCGATGGGGGGGAATTTCTGGCGAGGGCAGCAGCTGCGGACAACAAGCCCCGCCGTTGGCGTTTCCGAAGCGGGCGTGCTCCCTGACTCCGTAACAATGTGTTACTCATTTGCTTCTTCGGAGGCGAAAAGACGTTGAAGTTTCGGTTGGGAAAAGTATAGTCTAATCCGAATTTCGTGTTCGGCCGAGACCTCGGCGCGCCCCTTTGAGACAAAGACCGTTCCTGACCAGGATTTTTCTGCCACACTAGGAAGGTCATAGATACATTGCAACGCCAGCACCGGGAGGGCGGTTACACCTTTAAGCTTGTTCCATTGTTCCAAGGTGCCGTCATCGATCTCTAACTCTCTGGGGTTCTTCCATGTGTCGGGCTGTGGTGACCTGCCTTCTTCGTCTTGGTGATGCTTTAGGATGCTTTAGCAGATGTAACATGCCCACCGATGTGGTTCAGATCGGTTGAGGGGAGAAGGGCAGAGCGGTCTTCCGATGGATGGCTGGATGGGCTTTCTACATACAGAAAGTTTACCGGTAGACTAGCGCCCCATCCTACTAAGCAGTACAAGAATACCTAGGTACTATTGACACGCTGACTGGTACATACCTACCTAGGTAGGTACCTAGGTAGGCCGTGGGGGCCAAGTGGCAGAGGTACACACCTACCTAGCAGCCTACTAGTAGGTACCTGAGTAGTCTAGAATTCCCACTAACCTTGGAAGAACCCAGAGGACCGTGCCCAGAAGACCCAGCTCCATAAGTACCGTACCTACTGTACTTGAGTAAGCTCAGGCGTACCTGGTATTGAATACATGAGCATGGACGCAACCTTGGGAAAATGAGGTATTGCCCATGGTACAGCATTGACAGGATCACATGGGCAGGATAGGGCAGGGGCGAGGTATGCACTGCAGCCTTCCCTGTACCTGCATCGTCGTCATCATCTCCTACATATATTGGTATATGCTGTGAAACCAGTGCCACGTTTCTCATCTGGCGCCATCATGCATCCTGCATCCGTTGACGTGATGGGAGGCTAACATCCGATCCGAAGGAGACACGGGAGAATGAGGATGGGCGGAGGTGCTGGAAATGCACTAATCAGATAAAGCCGGGGCCGGAGCCGGGTCCGGGGGGAGGGGCGGTGCCCAACTGGATTTTGACAGGAGTTTGACAAGAGTTGACTGGAGTCAGGAACCGGAATCAGGAATACCCCAACTGCTGAATTCAACTACGGTAAGCCATGCGAGCCCGTGGTGGATCAACCACGCACTCGAACACATGGACTGATGGGCGTGGGATGGCGTGGGATGGCCGGCGTGGGATGGGTAATGTGTGGAGATTCCGGAGATGGCACCTGCAGCTGCGAATGATAGCGCTGCCGCAGGGCAAATGACAGGCCTCGTTCTATTACAGACCACGATACATACAACATAAGGTAGTATTTTCCGTGCGTTATTTGCCCCAATTACAAGCACTGTTTCAGCATGGTGGAGTTGTGCCCGGACTTGGACGAGGATGGGTACTGTATTTACCTAGCTGGGTATGAGGACGACCGAGAGTGTTGACTGGATTGGACGTGCTGCGCCGGAGGATAGGAACATTCGTGGTACTTTTAACTCTAAAGCCCTGAAGGCATCCCTGCTGGGCGCTGAGAGGGTCCCTGGGAGGTCCCTGAATCCAATAACCTTGGAGGCCCCCTGTCAAGCGCCAATTTGTAGGGCCGGCCACCTGGTTGTCAATGGGGCAGGAGGCAGGGGTGGATCGGGCGGTCGGGACGGGGAAAGGGCAGTCAGGTACCAAGGTACTGCAGAGGCATGTACGCAGTACATGCAGTTTGTATGCACACGAGCTGGTACGCAGAGGTATCCAGGCATGTGCACGCTAGAGGATACTTAGCGCTGCTGCCCTGTTTACGTGTACACCCGACGTCCTGTTTCTGGCAAGCAATAGCAGCTGCCTGGCAGTTCTGGGCCACAGAAGTGGGCCCCGAATGCCGAAAACGACAGAAGGAAAGCTCAGTTGAGTTGAGTCGACCTTTCCTGGCGCCAGTATCTTACATGATAGTCTACTGTGCAGGTAGTGTCTTTCAAGGTTCCTATGCGGCTTGATCACCAGTCAACCAGTCAGTCCCTTCCGTTGCAAAAAGATCAGCACTTTCTCTCTGTCAAAGTCAGTTCATCAGTTCATCTTATCCCACCGACACTGTCGGGCTAACCAATAAAGGTCTTCTCCTCGTCCCCATCCTTACCTAGGTACAGTACAGACAGTACGTACAGTAAGTAGTAGTTGCCGCTGCCCTGGCTCTTTTCTCACCGAGACCGCCTGCAACTGTATCCATCTGTTTACTCTTTTCCCTTTTCCTCCTTCGCCTTCGCCTTCGCCTTCACCCTCGTCGTGCTCATCTCGTTTTTTTTCCTTATTCTTTTTTCCCTTCCTTATCTAGCCGTCCCATCCAGCCAACCCTGTCCAATCCCGAGGTGCTCGCATCAAAAGGACCCTCGATCCGCAATTGCAAAACCTCCACAGCACAATTTCTAATTCGAGAACGATCGACATGCACGCAACACAGGCACACTGCACAAGAGATTACGTGCTGATTTGAACGCCCTCGCCTTGCTGGCCTGGACGCTGACGCCGTTGCGAACCCTTGCGATCGGTTTGCGATCGTTCCTTGGGCCGTGTTGAATATCTTGACTCCTCTATATACCTATACCAGGGCTTGTGGCGGTATTTGCCGTGATACCGCTTTTAGAATTGGCCTTACCCTTTTCTCTTCGGAGCCGAAGCCGCCATATCGTTCAACAAGTCGGCCACTTGCCCCTTCAAATTCTTCCTCACTTTTCATCCTCGCCCACACAAGTCGCGGGTCAAATCTTGACTTCCAGGTCATCGACTCGTTGAGTCCTATATTTCGAGAAATCTTGAGTCCCTCGGGAAGCTGCTGGGAAGACGGCAACCCCTTCACGCGCCTCACTTTACACCTTCGGATATATCTTTCTTGGCGCCCATCCGTCCAGTCGACCGCATTGGGGCCTCACTTAAGGCCCAAGGATCCCATCAACCCTCGAGGAGGCTCTTGGTGTTATCTGCTGAAGTTGTCTTGCCCGCACCTGTTTCCGTGAGAAAGGCGTATGGTCTGGGTCTAAAGCAGGTCCGGAAAATACCTTCACCCGCTTCATCTTGATGCGGAAGTTCGGCACCTTTGAGCTATGGCAACACCCATCTCCGGAGTCCAGGTTCAAGACCTTGGACCTGGCTCCGTTCCTACCAGTACTCCCAGCTCCTCAATCCCCGCTCCTGCTCCCAGGTTACCACCAACTCAGCTGCCAGACCGCCCGGCACCCGTCGCCAACATGACCCCCAACATGACAACAATGGTCTTCGATGCTCCGGGATCGGCAGGCAAGGCCGTGAAGCGCCCGAGACCAGTCAAGAGCTGCAACTCGTGCCGCCAGCGTAAACTCCGTTGCGACCGCACTTGTCCCTGTTCGCAGTGCAGTAAATCTAACCGCATATGTAAATATGCCAACGAGCATGAGCCTGGTGCGCTCTCCGAAGGCTCCGATGTCGAAGCCTCACCGAGGCCAACCAAGCGCCCCCACCGACCAGGCCCCCCATACGTCGATGTGTCAACTCCACAGCCTCATTCTACTCCAGGAAGCGTGGGAGTCGGTGGCGGCGCCGGCAGTGTGATCAACGAGCAGACTCGTGGTGTGCCCGGTTCTGTGCTTGACTACTTTGGCGCGAGGCTGGAGCGCCTGGAAAAGTTTGTCTTCAACCCTGGCCCTGCAGGTATCGGCTCTGAATGGGGCACGTCTCGAACACAATATGGCACCTATCCCCCTGTCACCGGCTCTCCGACAACCATCAGGAGTCTCAGCGTCAAGGGAAATTTGCGCTCGCGATTTTTTGGACAGAATGAGACCAGGGTGCTGTTAAACTTATTCGACGAGGCCAGGGAATTCATCCTAAACAGGTCCAGGGGTGACGACATCAGGGTGCTGTTTGATCAGTTGCACAAGATTTATAGGGCATTGCAGGAGGAGAACAGGAGAGCGTTGGCGCCTATATCAGTCTTTACCGATTCTATGCTTCCGGTGCAGAAGAGGATGGCCGATATTTTGCCCAGCAAGCTGATTTGTGACAGGCTACTGGATGCCTACATCGCCATGTCCGAGGGCCTTTATCGTGTCGTCCATGTGCCATCCTTCAAAGCCGAATACGAGGCTTTCTGGGCGCAAGCTGGAGTATCGGATGCATTTCTTCCTCGCTTGATGTGCATGCTATCACTTGGCGCCAGATTCGAGACGGACACAAGAGGACTCAGTCATGACCGTGCTGATGGCATCCACGCTCCTACGGCGTGTGCTCTCGCTCGTGCCTGGCTGGATGGACTCCGTGGGAAGCAGTTGGTGGCCATCGATACGCTACAGTGCGAGGTGCTGCATCTGCATGCCTCGCGCATGATGTCTCCCCGTAATCAAGAGTCATGGACACAGTTAGGCTTCATCGTTCGTATGGCGATGACGATGGGCCTGCACCGCGATCCCGACGAGTTCCCCCAAATTCGACCATTCTACGCCGAGCTGCGCCGAAGACTATGGTACACAGTCATAGACATGGACCTGCATGTTGCTCTGGCCTGCAATCTTCCCTGCGCCGTCCGAGAAGGCGAATACAGCTGCAGACCTCCAAGCAACCTCGACGATAACGACATCTTCCCGGACATGGCCAAGCTTCCACCATCAAAGCCGATTGACGAGTATACAAATTCCCAACTCCAAGCCTACGCCTCACGCACCCTGACCCACCGTATCCGCGTCTCCAGCATCATCAACCGCCTCGACACGATCCGCGACTTCCAGGAGGTTCTGGATTGTGGTAGCAAGCTGGAACAGCTTCTCGACGACGTTAACCACTTGTTTCCCCGGCGCAACACGACGCTTGACCCTCGTGCCAAGTTCAAGGAGTGGCGCATGCGCGCGCTGTTGGACATGCATGTTCGCAGACCGCTGCTCGCTTTATACCGACCTTTCGCGCTGAGCACAGTCGAGTGTCCCAACCACATAACCACCAGCTACATGAAGAGCTCGATGGTAATGCTGACATATATGGACGAGTTGGACGAGGGTATCCCCGGGTTTGGCGATGTCAGTCGCATGTATCACGTCGTGTTGAAACATGATATCATGCAGGCGGCATTCAGTGTGTGCTATTTTATCAAGAGTGCGAACGAGCAACTGGCAAGGAACAGCATGGCTGCCTTGAACGGCCAGCTCCAAAGTCCCGATGTCGCCAACCACGAGGGTCTGGGCTTCATCAACGCCCTGGATAACCACATGGTGTGGAGCACGCAGGGGATGACACGCGCCGTACAGAAAACTCTTGATAATTTTGTGGCCATGGTGAAGGACTCGTCCTGCGAGCTGAAGGACACTCTCATCCTGTCGGTGGTTCTGAACTCGGTGAAAGGGGCCACACATGACGAGAGGATCCAGAGAATCACGGAAGGCATAGTCAAGATTGTGGACGCATCGATGGTGTCGCTGAATACGAACTCCGAAGCTATCGCTAATATGCCGATGATGAGTAGCCCCAATACGCCTGTGGATCCGTATGCGCCCCAGGGGACGTATAGTCCTGCCTCGGTGAGTTTCAACCTCAACGGTATTAGTTTGGTGGCAGTTTGCTAATCATTTTGACTTATAGTTCTTCGATGAATTCTCTTATTGGGATACGGACCAATGGGACTTGTCGACTGTGCCGGTGAGCTTGAACTGATAGGGCGTTGCTGGTGTCACGGAAACGCTGCAAAATGAGGAGTCTCTGAGGATCCCGAGATGCCTGGTGGTCTTGTGCCAAAGATGCGTGCCTAAGGGTTACCAAAGCTCGTCGGGCAGTTGAGATGGTGCATGAACCTTTGGGAAAGAATTGGCCAGAGCGTGTGAATACATTTCAGGGCACGAGAAGCACTATGGCTCTGATCGTGGTCACGACAACATGGACAGTTTGAGTGGTGGATCTACGCGACAGCACGTTCTTGCCAGCCGCCAAATCTTGTCAAACTCATGGTCTGCGATACATGACCCTCCTTGAGGGAGGACTATGCTTCGGAAGGGGTTAAGTCAACAAGGCAACACAGAAGTGGAAGGGGGGACGAGGTGTGTGGTGGAGGCCGAGCTGAGCAACGGTCAAAAAAAGGTCGGCCAGGAAGCTTTTAGTCTCTTCAGTCGTTTTGGATCTTCGCTTGATACCCCCATTTTTTTTCTCTTCTATTCCTTTTGCTTTCAAAAGAACGCTCATCCTTGGTTTCTACGCCCACCCCAAGGTGGGACGACGAAGTTTTTTTTCTTTTTGGAGGAGGTTGTCTAGATTCTTGCCTTTTACATAGACCTGCCTGTCGTTATCCGCTTATACCCATGTTGTTATCTGTATCGTTTATTATTCTTCTATTCCTCCCAACCATCTGGTTCGCAAAACGAAAAGAGAGCCCTCTTCCACCGCATCAGAACAAGAACAAGCCACAGCGCTCCCGCTAGGCCAGTGATAGTCTCCTTCAAAGCGGCTTAGGCCTGACAGCGTGATTGTCCGGATCCGAAGGCTCCTCGGCGACACTCGGCCGAGACTTGTACCTCGAATGGCCTCATCGACCGCAAAGAGGCCAATTTCAGAGGTCATACAACATTTTCCTAATTCGAGTACGGAAGAATCGAGTGTTGCTGAAGCGATGGACACAGTACCCCCCTCCCCCCTCCTCCCCTCTCCTCCCTCCCTCCTCCCACCCCCTTCCCTCTTGCGCGCTGTCGCAATGGTAGGCGTAACTTGAAGTCTTGAGGCAATATCCGTATCGGTCATCCAGCCGCGAAGTAACTGCCGCATCTCCAGGTACTTGCGACAACAAACATCCCAGACTTACCAGGCCCGAGATCCATGGAGATACTGCACAGTCAG
Source organism: Cytospora leucostoma (assembly GCA_003795295.1). Lineage (NCBI taxonomy): Eukaryota > Fungi > Ascomycota > Sordariomycetes > Diaporthales > Cytosporaceae > Cytospora > Cytospora leucostoma. Next base: position 141,523 of record LKEB01000028.1, on the reverse strand, counting down.
AGCAGGCAAGGCTGTCTCGACGGATTCCCAGCCTATTCGGGTGAGCCACTCCAGCCAACGTTAAGCTGGTCCTTCAAGGCCTGATGTTGAGCATCTTTTTACTTTATGAGACCTGGTCGGGAGGTTCTAGACTGCTTATGAATGCTCATGTAGGAACAGCCTCTGTCAAACAAGAGTCCTGCAGACCTGTATCTCTCCACCGTTTGGCAATATTCTCGTTTGCTTGTGATGTTGGCCTTGGGTAATACGGGATATGGTGCCAAAATAAGGGATTGATGGACAAAGGACAATCAGACAATCAACCTCGGACAATAGCAATCATGAAGGACATGACTTGCAAGTATCAATAGCCATATAGGCTGCTAGGATGTGCTAGGTTGACGGCCATGTAAGCGAGTTTCCCCATCCAGCGTTTGCTATATTCGCGTGTGGGGTAATTGCAGCACGCATGCTATATCTACCGGTCATTCGTCTTGAGTTGCGACTCTCGGATGTCGGTGCATCTGCATCAATCTAATCGGAGCACTGGGTAATACAGTACTGTGTGATACCTCGGCATGTTGTAACATCCCCGCAGGACAGGGCCGATCATCTGGGGAACATAATTAATTGACAATGCCGACGTAGATTGAGGACAAAGAATTATAAATTTATAGACCTCGCTTCACCACCGGACTCGCTACCTATATACGTATATTTGGTCGCCATAGCCAGCATCAAGGAGGAAGGTCACTATGGCCCCGAAACAAAAGCAACCATGCTACGTCCTCGGCGTGGGAATGACCAAGTTCATCAAGCCACGAGGCAAGGTGGACTACACCGAGCTGGGCTTCGAAGCCGGAGTCAAGGCCATGTTGGATGCTAAGATCAACTACGATGATGTCGAGCAGGGCATCGCCTGCTACTGCTATGGAGACTCAACCTGCGGACAGCGTGTCTTCTACCAATTCGGCATGACACAGATTCCCATAATCAACGTCAACAACAATTGCTCTACCGGGTCTACAGGCCTGGCCATAGGGAGGCAGTTCGTGTCGAGCGGCGCTGCGGACTGCGTCCTGGTGGTCGGGTTCGAGAAGATGATGCCGGGGAGCCTTCAGGCGTTCTTCAACGACCGAGAGAACCCAACGGCGACCTCAGGCCGGATGATGGCTCAAACACGGGGCTACACGAATGCCCCCGGTGCTGCTCAGATGTTTGGCAACGCTGGACGGGAATACATAGAGAAGTACTAAGCGCCCCTGAACCAACCTCGGGAGCTACCACCCGGAAGAAACCCTAGAAGCTAAACACCAACATATATCATTATAGATACGGCGCCACACCAGAGGACTTCGCCGAGATCGCCCGCATCAACCACGCCCACAGCGTGAACAACCCCTACTCCCAGTTCCAGGACGTCTACACCCTCCCGCAGATCCAGGCCTCGCCCACCATCCACGCCCCCCTGACGAAGCTCCAGTGCTGCCCGACCTCGGACGGCGGCGGCGCCGCCGTGCTCGTCTCCCGGGCCTTCCTGGACGCGCGGCCCCACCTCAGGGACCAGGCGGTCCTGGTCGCGGGCCAGCACCTCGCCACGGACGCGCCGTCGCTCTTCTCGGGGAGCTCCATCGACCTCATGGGCCGGGAGATGACGGAGCGCGCCGCGCGGGCGGCCATGGCGGAGGCCGGGGTCGGGCCGGGCGACTTCAGCGTGTGCGAGCTGCACGACTGCTTCAGCGCGAACGAGATGATCACTCTTGACTTCCTGGGGCTGAGCGATCCCGGGAGGGCGCACGAGATGGTCCGGAGGGGGGATATCACCTACGGCGGGAAGATCGTGATCAACCCGTCTGGCGGGCTCATCTCGAAGGGCCACCCGCTCGGCGCCACTGGTATCGCGCAGTGCGCGGAGCTGGTGTGGCACCTCCGGGGGTGGGCCAACAACCGCCTCGTCCCGGGGACGAGGTACTGCCTTCAGCATAATCTTGGGCTGGGGGGCGCTGCTGTGGTCACGGTGTACAAGAGGGCGGACGGGAATGTCGCGCCGAGGCTGGACGATGCCGCGGTTGGGAGGGTCACGGGGCTGGGGTATAATCCTGCCACGCAGGCGAAGGGGTTCACGGCTGCCCAGGCTAGGGCTGTGAGGAGTAGGGATAAGGCTAGTCAATGGGCCCTGCAGGATACGGAGGAGAAGGTCCAGGCTAGGTTTTAGGTCTTCCGCGCGGTATGGGGCATCTGGAAGTCGAGCTTGGTTGGTTTGGGTCACGGCCTTGAAGATCGAAGCGCTTGATGTTCTTTACCTCTATCCATGTCTCAAAATGTGCTTGAGTGTTATTGTGGGCACGCACTCGGAAGACGAATAAGCCCCTTGAACAAGGATCGAGGTGATTTCATATGGGATTTGATTTTGTTATTCTCACTAGTCCGTCGGTTCTCTCAGGTTTGGTATTGAAAATGGAGCACATGAGATCGCTGGCCGAATCGAGAGAATGCTGACGATTTGAGAATGAGTTCGAGGCTCCATAGAGAAGAAAGAGCCGGATATGTTCGAAGCTTGTGGCAATCAATATATGTTGGAACTTGTAATTTCGCACCTATCACATGTGCAATCCATTTATTTCCAAAGGCCATGAGTGTCACGATGCGATTCAGTAAAATCGACGGGAAGTATGTAACCTTGACAGCTGAGTTCATAGTCCACGGTTGCTACGTGACCTAATTAGACGATATAAGCAACATGGCCCCCGTCCCCCCGGGTTTGGCTGTCCAGTACTGGAATCAGGCATATTACAAGCGAGCATAATCAAGGTCTGGGAACAGGGCCAAGGCCAGGGAGATGGAGGACGGCGCCACATACCGCCAGGCACTTCAGCTGGTCATAGATGATCTCGAGCGTGCAGCACGCGAAGCCACAGAGTTGGGCCTTCACGAGCTCTCCACGAAGAGTGGAACTTCATTCGCGAATTACTATGTGTCAATGTATCCATGCTTCTTTGTCAAAGGGTGTACAATGTCGTTAACAGTACACTAGCCTCCGCAACTGCTTTATCAAATGTATTAAAAGCCCGACAAGAACCACCTGTACGAAGACTGATAGCAAGCAGCTCTGTGGCGTATCTTGCTAATTCTGAGCTCTGCATCGTCCGGATTGCAAGACGCAGGGTGACTCCACCATATCGTTGAAGCCTCAGGGCTTCATAAGCCTCGAGAAGGCCTGAATCTCAGCTCCGGGCTAATTATGCCACACCAGGTGCGAGTTGTATCCTAGAACAAGATATCATACATATGCTCGATTGGACGATCATAAGGTTTATGCTATGCAAAGCTTGGCTACCTTGAGAAAGAATAAATGGAGGGAGTTAAAGTTGCTGGGGTCAGCTGGGAATGATTGGAGTATTTTGACAACACTCACTACGAAGATATGTTCGTATGACTTATAAATGCTAAGGTCCTGGCCAAGGATGGTGGGAGTTAATGAACACCCTCCTCAGGCCACCCGTTTCTTCCTCGCGAGGCAGCGGCTGCGCCAGGAAATAGCCAAAGCCAACGTAACCGCCAGGAGTCTTGCCGAATGATATGATCTCAAATGCTTGAGAGTCTTGACCTACTCGGTTTGCTTGCTAGTGTGGTTGTAGTGACAGAGCGCTGGGTAAGACTGAAGAGTTTGCCAATATGGATGACCGGGAAGGGTGGAGGGAGATCGCTGTAATTAAGTTGCCAGGTTCGATGAGGAGCAGCGAATTAGGATTTATACATGGATTTTGCCTGGCAGGAGTCAGGATATGCATACATAGCAGAACACAAATGGATTGTCCTATACCCGCACATGATCTGCTTTGCTTTTAAGTTTTCAAACAGCTCAGCAATGCCCAATTTTTGATACTCAGAATCTAACAGTAATGCCCCAAGCCTCCCGTACCTGACCGCCCCTATATCACGCCCGAACGCCGCAGAGGATATCTCTCACGCCAAAGATGAGAATGAAAGATGCATATCATACATGAATTACCACAGCCGGTGGAACGTCGTAGTCGCGACGAGTTGCCGCTTAGGCATCATGCTTCTTCTTCTTCTTCTTGGGCTTCTCTCCCTCGTCGTCGTCGTGCTTGCGCTTCTTTCCGGAGTCAGAGTCGGCCTTCTCCTCGGCCTTCTTGGCCTTCTTGAGGTCCTTCTTGGAGAGGACCTTGGGCGTGCCGTCCTCGGCGAGCTCGACGTCTCCACGCTCGTACTTCCTCTTGAACTTGGACACCGAGATACCAGCCGCCTCGGCGTACTTCTCGTAGTCGGCTTCTGACAGCTCCTTCTTGGCTGTGCCTGCAGATGAAAAGTTAGCATTTATGTCCGGATTGGCAGTAAAAACCGCGCGGCATTTGCCTTGTTCTACTTCGGCAAAATTGGGCACCATACCATTTGTTGCGGCGGGAGCATCCGTAAGGGTCAGGTCCTCGACCTCCTGAATGAGAGGCTTCTCCTTCTTGGACTTCTTCTCTTTCTTGTCCTTCTTCTCCTTCTTCTCTGTGACATCAGCCGCAATGGGCAGAGCCGCGGCAGACTCATCGGCCGCGAGACCGTCAGCATCGGCGTTGTACTTCTTGGCCTCCTTCAGATCCCACTTGGATGGCTGAGCGGCAGCCTGGCCGTTGGGGCCAACAGCCACACCCTTGGCGACCAGGGGCTTACCCTCCAGTCGGCGGAGGTTGTTCTCGACCTTGGCACGGGCAGCCACACCAAGAGCGGCGCGCTCGTCCTCATCAACGTCGTTGCCGTCCTCGTCCACCCACTCGCTCAGCGCATCGGCACGGACACCAAGAGCGGTCTTGGCTGCGAGCTGACGGGCAATCTTACCCTTGTTCTTGCCAGTTGCCTGGCCGACCAGGGAAGAGTGGTAGATAAGACCGTACTTGGGTGTGGCATGCTTGGTCTTCAGCGCTCGGAAGAGGGCCTTCTCGGCACCGAGGATCTGGATGGTGGAACCGGCGCTCTTGGCCAAGCTCATCAGGGAGCCAGCGTGAGCGATGAGTCGTGCACCGACAAGGGTGCCGACCAACTCCGTCAGGTTGGGAGCAATGGCCTTCATACGGGCCTCGAGGTAGCTGGACAGCTGTTGGCGAACCTCGGTGTATCGGACAACATGGTCAGCCAACATGGTGATGTTCTCAAGATCCTCCTCTGAGATCTCGGTACCCATGGAAACTTCCGCAGCGGACTTGACAGCAGTCTCAATCTCCTCAGGAAGGGTGTCGGAAAGATCAGTGTTGGCGGTGTTTGTGCGCATACCAACGGCAAGGATGACTCGTGCGTACGCAAGGTTGTCGTTGAGGATCTTTCCGAGCTCGGGGAAGTGCCAGCCGTACCATTCCTTCACTCTCATGGCGTACGTGTTGAGCTCCTTGTCGAGGTCGTCGAGCAGAGAAATGGCCTGAACGATCATGACATCCACCTTGTCGGGAGAGAATCGCAGCTTGTGTCGCGACAGCGAGTGGGACAGACCCAGGGCAAGACTCCGAAGGTTCTCGGACTGAAGACCGGGGATGAGGTCGGTAAGATGGGCTCGGATGTTACGGTAGAGTTCGTTGGTAGCGGAGTCGGCGACAGGTGTGATGTTGAACTGAGGAAGCTTGTTGATGGCACTGCCAAGTTTGGCGTCGGACACGGCCAGGGAAACCTTCTTCTCATCCTTGATCGAGTCGAGCAGCTTCAGCAGCATGGGGGTGACCTTGCCCTCGACGAGGCCGGCCACTTCCTCGAGACCAGCGGCGGCACTGTCCCATTTTACGATCTCCTTGAGCTTCAACCTGTGGAGATGTTAGTTCTGCCTCGGGGTATATGGTGGAGCCTTGGAAAAGGAGGACTTGTACGCACTCATTGTTGATCAGTTCGGCTGTTTGAAGACGAGTACCGATGTTATCGCTGTCGTCGAGGAGCTTCTTGTCCTTTGCCTTGAACAGGGCATAGCTATTACAACGTCAGCGAATATTCGTGTTTAATCTGGACTCTGCGCCGGGGAAACAGCGCTGGATTTCTATTCTTAAGGCTTACCCTGCACTCGTTTCCGAGAGAACGAAGAGAGGCATTTTATCTAACTCGAAAAGGCCCTTGCGCGTTCCTGTAATATGCCCTCCAGATGTATTGGTGCGGAGCGCGAGGGCGTGTTGAATGGTGGTGGTGAGGTTCGTGACAAAGTGCAGCAAGAAAAAAGTTGTCGGCCGAATTTTTTTGGTGAAGCTTCCCAGCAGCAAATGTGGGGTCAGTGCAGTCCTGGAACTGACGCTAAACCGGATAAAGTAGGCTGTAGCCGGTAAAGGTACGTACCGATGCTCGCGCCTGCTAACCAACCAAATGGAAGCAGGCAAGCGGCGCATCTTGGCGGCTGCTGGCGGCTCGCATCAGCAAGTAGCAGCAGCAGCAGCAGCATCCTCCAGCGTCGTCGTCACTAATTCAAAGGAGCCATCCTCAAATCAGTCAGTGAACTCTCAACCCATAATTTCCAGCTCTTGCAATACCAACGAGCTTTGCCACCGCCACGATGGAGGGTCTCTTCTTCAATGTCAACAACGGGTGAGTTACGTTCACACAAACTGACCTTATGATCGTTGTGCTGATTGCAGGACTGCAGCTACCTTGAGGGTATTGTCCGGGGATATCGGAACGGCCTCCTCACCAGTTCCAACTACAGCAACATGACCCAGTGCGAGACGATCGATGGTCGGTTCCGTTCCGATGTCTAACGCGTTGAGCAGCCCGACTGATTATATCTGCAGATCTCAAGCTCCAGCTGGGTCCAGCGTACGGCGACTTCCTCGCCTCTCTCCCCCCGAACCCATCCACTTCCTCTCTCGCCGCAAAGGCGACCGACAAGCTCGTATCAGAGTTCCGCTACGTCCGGGCAAACGCGACAGGGGCACTCGCAGAGTTCTTGGACTACCTGACCTACGGCTACATGATCGACAACGTGGCACTATTGATTACAGGCACCTTGCACGAGAGGGACACCAGGGAGTTGCTTGACAGGTGCCATCCTCTGGGCTGGTTCGAGACCATGCCGGTGCTCTGCGTTGCTACCAATATCGAGGAGCTGTACAACAGCGTGCTGATCGAGACGCCCCTGGCTCCCTTCTTCAAGGGCAGCCTGAGCCACCAGGATCTTGACGAGTTGAACATTGAGATTGTTCGGAATACCCTGTACAAAAACTATCTGGAGGAGTTCCACAACTTTGTCAACACGCATCCCGATATGGCGGGCACGCCAACGTCTGAGGTTATGTCCGAGGTTCTGGAGTTCGAGGCTGATCGGAGAGCCATCAACATTACGCTCAACTCCTTCGGCACCGAATTGACCAAGGCAGACCGTAGGAGGCTCTACCCCAACTTTGGAAAGCTGTACCCCGAAGGAACCCTGATGTTGTCGCGCGCCGATGACTTTGAGGGTGTCAGGCTCGCGGTCGATGGTGTGGCAGACTACAAGAACTTCTTCGATGCCGCTGGGCTGGGAGGTGGCCCTGCAGGGCCCGGTAATATGGCGGGCGGCTCCAGTTCCGATAACCGGAGCTTGGAGGACATGTTCTACCAGAAGGAGATGGAGATCTCGAAGGAGTCTTTCACGAGGCAATTCAGCTTCGCTATAGTCTACGCATGGTTGAAGCTGCGGGAACAGGTATGCTTTTCGAGATGTTGTTATACTATACACAGCCAGCTGACACTGTTACAGGAAATCCGGAACATCACTTGGATTGCCGAGTGCATCGCTCAGAACCAAAAGGAGCGCATCGGCAACTACATCAGCGTGTTCTAAAAGGGCGTTGATCCCGGAATTCTCGGTGTAAAGCATATTAGGTTTTGACGTCTGTTGCGGTTGATTGATTCAAAGGGCTGGCATACCATGGAAGGCGCAAAGGGTTTACTAAAGCAGGTTGAGTTTGCGTCAATAGTCTGGTCATTCCCGACTGTATTGTACAGAATTTACATTTCTATGTTCGCGCTGCACAGCAATGAAGTCCATCATCACCGAACCTCTATCTGCTTCTTCCAGGTGGCGGGTGACAGGCCCAACGTCTCGATCATATGCGACCACCTGCCACTACCTCTCTCCCTCCTCTCCATATACTTCAGCAGCTTCTGCCTCCTGTGCAGCAACAACCGCAAGTTCTTCTTATTGTGCTTATCTTTGTTTCCCTTCCTGCCTCCCAGCATCTTGGCCAACACCCGGATCTTGGCCGTTAATATCGCAATCTGGACCTCGGAGGATCCCGTATCGGGCCCTCCGCGGATCTTCTCGATCCGCTCCGTCTGGCCCTCAGCCAACGGCTTCTGTCGCAGTTGCGTATCGGTCTCGTGTCGCCCGAATGTCTCGATGATGCGGCGGATGTTGGCGTGTCGCTTGTCCTTGTTGCTCGCATTCTCCAGCGTGGTAATCCGGTTAAGGGCCTCGACTGCCCGTTTGTGCCGCTCCTCGTGCTCCTTCAACTCGATCTCCTCCAGTCCCTTGTCCTGCAGGACACTCGCCCGGCTGGGCAGCGGCTTGGTGAGTTTGTAGGACTCTGCGATGGCGGCATCCAGCTCCTCTTTCGTGAGTTGGTAGTTCAAGATGTTTTCTGATGTAGGCAGCGGGTGGGGTTCCTCGAGCGGGTTGCCATCGTCGTCTCTCCTGACCTCGGAAAGAGATGACTGTCCACCGCTGTCAAATGACTCGACGAAGGGGGTGATATGGCCGAATACGGGGTCGCCGTATGCTGCGTCGCGGTCGACCTGGAGCACTTGCTGTCGCTCGAGGTTACGGTTGCGCCGTTGTTGGGCTTGTTGCCACCTATATGGGTCCTGCTTCGCCCTGCGGACCTTCTCCTTCTCCTTCTGGGTGAGGGTTGCTTTTTGAATTAGAGGCTGGAAAGATGGCGCAATAGGACGGGATACTGCGGCCGGTCGGAGACATACTGCGATTGATGTCAGCCAGGGGAGGTCCGTAGGACGTAGGATGACATAGGAGTCAGTAGAAGCTCACATGTCATGCTCATGAGCCCTTGCGGGCCTGGTATTCTGGGCGGCATGTTGACTTGGGCCGGCGATCAACAACAATCAACAGCTTCTCGACCGGCTTGTCTTCTGATCGCTGCTATCAAAATTTCTGGAGACGCGGCTCTTGACGTCCTGTCCTGCCGGGAAGCACTTGCTTCTTCTGGTTAGCGTATTTCAGCCATCTCAGCCATCTCAGCCATCTCAGCCACAGTTGTGGCTGAGAGCCGTGCACCTGATGAGTTGTACCCAGGTACCGTTTCTCACCCTAGCGGGGCAGGCAGAAGGTCCACACTTTTTTCCCAGCGCAAAATCAGCTTTGCAACTTTCGTCGACGAACAAAAGCATTCCACGCTTCGCGAAGTTCTTCAACCACCTCCTGCACCATCGATTTGCGAAACTTCGCGACGGCAACGACAAACCAACCTCGTCCACACAATCGCAGTCATGGCGCCCGCTAACCTCCCCAGCGTTTTCAACGCTACCCAGCAGGACATTGAGTCCCTCCTGGCTGCTCAGTCCCACCTCGGTTCCAAGAACTTGCAGGTTCACATGACCCCTTACCTGTGGAAGACTCGGTATGTCAGCCCGTGACGGTGATGGTGATGCTGGCAATTTGTGCCAGTTGGTTATTGGGTATCTTGATTGCTAACAATGACTTCAATAGTGCCGACGGTGTCAACATCATCAACGTTGGCAAGACCTGGTGAGCCCCGACCGCCCTGATCGATTTCGGAAACCTCCGAGGCGCGAGACCTTGGGAGCGAAATGACCAAAACTAACCTTCCACGATCGAATAGGGAGAAGATTGTCCTGGCCGCCCGTATCATCGCTGCCATTGACAACCCCTCCGATGTCTGTGTCATCTCTGCCCGTCCCTACGGACAGCGTGCCGTCCTCAAGTTCGCCGCCCACACCGGTGCCCAGGCCATCGCTGGTCGTTTCACCCCCGGTTCCTTCACCAACTACATCACCCGTTCGTTCAAGGAGCCCCGTCTGATCATCGTCACCGACCCCCGCACCGATGCCCAGGCCATCAAGGAGGCTTCCTACGTCAACATCCCCGTCATCGCCCTCTGCGACACCGACTCCCCCACCGAGTACGTCGACGTTGCCATCCCTACCAACAACAAGGGTCGCCACGCCATTGGTGCCGTCTGGTGGATGCTCGCCCGTGAGGTCCTTCGCCTCCGTGGAACCATCTACAGCCGCGAGACCCCCTGGGACGTCATGGTCGACCTGTACTTCTGTACGTTAACGCCCGCCTTTTCTACGCACCTGGAAGCACAGCTAACAATTCTGCAGACCGTGACCCCGAGACTGAGGCCGAGGACAAGGTTGAGGAGGAGAAGCTGCCCGAGGTTGAGGATGTTGGCGCTGCCGCCATTGAGTCCGGCTTCGCCACCGGTGCCGCTGACTGGGAGGCTCCCGCTGCTGGCTTCGCTGGTGCTACCGGCGAGTGGAGCGCGGACCCCGCTGCCGCTGCTCCTGGCTGGGACGCTGCTGCTGCTCCTGCTGCTCAGGCCACCGAGTGGGGTGCCGAGCCTGCTAAGGAGGCCGGCCAGTGGTAGGACCAAGGCACGGCTCAGCAGGGAACGCACGCCAACGAGTGGTAAAATAGCACGAGCAATTCTCAGCACGATTTGGCACTAATTGAAGACGAAATCTGCGATGGATGGCATCACGAAGCAAAGGTCGACCCGTTCTTGCACCATCATGGGAAAGAAGCCTGAACTGGATCTCTGTGTGTATCTGGGGAGGGAGAAAGCCCGGTGTGCTCAGGTCTAAGGAGTGGACTTAATCGTTATTCCACTTTTGCTTCATGGATCGGTCCTCACACAGACTCGAAGCTGAAAATGGAGTTTTAGAAAAGTGAAAAAGAACCCGTAGCACAATGCAAACCCCTGGAAATGGTTAACCCCCAATACGCTGTGCCGACGCTCAACTCGAAGTGCGTTTGGACAACGGCTGTATAGAACTCAAAAATTGTCGATAACTGGCACAGGGATACCCATGCTAGGCGCTGCTTGTCTCATAAGAGTAACAACATTTCACTAGATCCTTGCCCAGTTCCGATTTTTGCCAAACCAATAGCCCTTAGTCCATCGGCATTTTATAGCCAATGCACGTCTAACCACGCATCTAGTCAAGAATATATAACCTATAATCAAGTTGTCACGAATCCATCTATTGCGAACTATGCGCCGGATGGGGGTATGATAAGCTATGGCAAACTCATTCTTCCACAATAAGATCTATATCGATGTATCCAGCAAGCTGTCGAATATTATGCTAATATGTCATAAATTTGCTCAGATCGTTTTGCTGATATAGCTTGCTCAGTTGCCCATCCGATGTTTTGCACGGATACCCTAGGGTAGATATGCTGGAGATTTACTGGGGAGGTAGGATAACCTAAAAATCAGGAAAATATATAGCCCTTCATGATACCGTAGTAAAATGATACATATGTAGCGGTCTCCATTTCCATGAGGTTGGAAGCCTAAAGCTGCGATTTCGGTGATAGTAGTAACTACCTCAGTCATCGTCGCCATTCACGCTGGCGGATGTGGTTACGGCGAGAACTGGTGCAACTTGGTGTGTAGTTACCAGACTGTGTAAAGACAAATATGTATATGTGCTCGAAGTCTTTGAGGCACGTGCTATGACCGCGGAAAGACAGATTTTACCCCTTATTCTACTGATGACGGGCTAGTTTGATATTGATCCCATTTGTCGGACAAATATTGATACCAAAGTTTTACAACCCCTATAAATCACGCCTAAGAGGCTAAGGTAAAGTTGGGAAGGGATTAACTTCATACCTGTAACCTCCGCTGCTATTCACGCTACAGATACTAGGAACCTTCTGCTTGGTCGTTTGGTACTCTGAACTTCTCTGATTTGTGATTGAACGGGACAGGCCTCACCCTCTCGGACTGCAACACTTGCGGTCTGCGCGCGATCCGAAGGACCACCGTGTAGAAGTCGGATAGATACCTCATACCCTCGTCCCCTATGCTTCTAAGTGGATATCATCGCTAGGTTCAGCAGTTGTTACTGTCGAGGGATAGAACTTTCGCAACCGCGTGCATTACCCGAACCACGATCCGGGCGAACCGCCATCCGATGCCATCATGAGATCTCCGGGTGCCTATATACGTTGTGTACGCGGGTACGGCACGGAAATAGTGTAGTATGTTGTAAATACCCATTTATGCAATCGTCAGGCTATATGGACTGTTCCAAAGACCGGCAGACAAGTATGGGGAACTCCCGCAGTAGGTAGTATTGATGATGTACCCCCCACGTTGTTGTCTGGCGATTCCCTTGCACATGGCGCCACGGTCTCGACATCTTGACAAAGATCGCTGCTCTGCAAGGCCAGATGACGATATCAAATGTTCTTTTCGGAGAGCTCGCTCTTGCGAACGAAGTGACAAACCTGCCGCGTCCTCGTTATAGAACAGTGTCGGCATATATAGGGGCCCAAATGGACGATTGCAAAATGGCTGCCACTCATATCTCCTCATGAGAATAAGTCCTTGAAAGCTAACCTTTTACAAGAACCTATTTGATACTCATCCACCCTACCAAATTCTTCCTACTAGCCCCCACACTGTTCCAAAATGTTGGGCAAGATCGCACTCGAGGAGGCCTACGAGGTGGCCGGCCAGGAAGTCAAATCTCAACGCGAAGCAGCGCTGTACATCGCGCCGTCTGACCGTGAACGATACATACGCCAGATCAGCGACATCAACGAGGAGCGCGTCAAGCTAGCCGACGACCACGGCATCGGCTACACGATCGTGTCCCTCACCGTCCCGGGCATCCAGGGCATCTGGGACCAGGCCGAAGCAGAGCGCCGAGCCACGGAGGTGAACAACTGGGTTGCCGAGCAGATCAAGAGCAGGCCCGACAAGCTGGGCGCCTTCGCCACCCTGTCCATGCACGACCCCGTCCAGGCCGGCAGGGAGCTGACCCGCGCGGTCAAGGAGCTGGGCTTCCACGGCGCGCTGATCAACGACCTCCAGCACGCCGGCCCCGACGGGGAGACGTACCTCTTCTACGACCAGCCCCGGTACGACGCCTTCTGGCAGGTCCTGCAGGACCTGGACGTCCCGCTGTACATCCACCCCGCCGCCCCCGCGGGCGTCGTCTACGAGAAGCTGTACGCCCAGCGCAGGTACCTCGTCGGGCCGCCCCTGTCCTTCGCCAACGGCGTCAGCCTGCACCTCCTGGGCATCATCACGAACGGCGTGTTCGACCGCTTCCCGCGGGTCAAGGTCATCGTCGGCCACTACGGCGAGCACATCCCCTTTGACCTCTGGCGCATCGACCACTGGCTGGAGGACGTCAAGAGGCCGATTGCCCAGGCGGAGGGGTTTGATAGGTTCCCCAAGAAGACTATCTATGATTACTTCAAGCGGAACATCTGGGTTACGACTAGTGGCCATTTCTCCTCGCACACGCTCAAGTATGTGGTGGACGAGATCGGTGCCGACCGTGTGCTCTTCAGCGTCGACTATCCGTATGAGACGATCGAGAACTGTAGTGCTTGGTGGGACGGAAAGGCAGAGGAGGTCAAGGCTGCTGTTGGTGGGGTGGAGAACTACAAGAAGATTGGAAGGGAGAATGCGAAGGCGTTGCTGAAGCTGGGGAAGTATCACGATTCGGAGGCCCCTGTATCGTGAAGGCCTCACAACGCGCAAGTGTCGTTTGTAGTCTCTATCAGACATCAAGATTTGTCTAATCTGCAATTGTATAAATCGACCAATGTTCGACAAATTTGCTCCATCGTATAGAGTCCAAGGTGCCCGGGGCTTGAACCAAAACTTGACAGCCTTGGAATGCCTACTTCTCCGTACAGACCATTTATGGTATCACTTTGATTATGTGGCCTCGGTAGTAAGGAACCAATTAGCCACAGATATTTGTTCATTCGTACGAAAGCTGCTCTCAATTTAGGTATGATGTCGATTTGATAATGGGAATCACGAGTTATGGTGCAGAAAAACGAAGCCCGTGTTAAGCAGATGCAATTTCCCTATGCTGACGGTGCTGCCTTCGCTCTCGGATCAATGAGCAGGCCAGACCCGAGACACCTTCAGCTTCGAATCCTCGCTGCTACCTCCGCCAACGCCAATATCGACACTCAGCAGCTGCCGAACCAGTAGACCCACACCGGCATGAGCTCCACTCATGCGGTGCGGTGGTCATGGCCGACGATGTCAACAAGGATATCCGCAAGTCCGACGTCAGCTATCTCTTGAACAGAGCGCTAGATGCTGGTCATAGTACCCCAGCCCGAAGAAGTCTCACGGTGGATGATCGCGAAGAGGTCTTCTAGCAGACACAGTGTCCGAGAGTTTGCAGGTTGACCAGGCTCGCCCGGAACTTGGGACCACCAGTCCAGCGAGTCCGCGCGGCTCGTGTCAATATAGTACACCCCCTGGGGATCCTTGTGAATATGGTCGGAGGTGATGTGTATGTTCCATGGGAATAGGACGACCAGCTCCGGCGGCAACGGCACCGCGGCGATATATCGATGGAGCGGGCCCCAATAACCCCCTTGGTTTTCCTTGCGGATATAGAGGGGGGCCTGTCTATTATCGGGATCCCAGACAAACATCATTCACTTCAGGCCTGTGGCCAGGATGAAGTAGCCCTTCTGTGGTAGCTCGTCATCGACGACACTTCCTCCGTGCGCGAGGATGAGACGCTCCTGGATCTCGCCCATCAGCTCGTTCCACTTGCCTGGCTGGTCGAGGTTCGGTGCTTGGCACTTTTACACGTTAGCTCACCCATGGGCCAACAACTATCATGGGGCAGATCTACTTACTCTCACCCAAAGAACCTCATGTAGCGTTCCCCTCTTCTGGGCGACTTGACCAGAGCCTAGCATCCTCGCCTGTACATGTTGAAATCGATGCCTTTCTGCGATTACAACGTCCGGGAGCTTGTTCTCGGAATGGCCCCCATATGTTTGATGAATCTTTCGCATAACAGAGTACCCAGTGAAACCCAGCCGATTAGGGGCGATAAGGTTCCGGGGAAAGTAGAGGGAACAGATAGACTCCCAAACGCGCAATACCGGCACTTCGCTGTGGTATTCCACCCCTAGGCGGTCAAGTTGCTCAATATAGTATGCCGCTTCATCGTCGAGCCAGTAGTGCTGTTGTGCCATTATCGTCGAAACAACTTTAAATGTGATGCTGTAATGCTCGATTCCGAGAACGAAAGGGAAGCCTACAGGGTTTTATATTCATAGTCATCACCGAAAGGGCGTGAAACGGATGGGGAGGGTACCGAAGCATCGTGAATGATATGGATTACGAACCATCTCTTACGCTTCCCATAAGACGTTGCACTATTATAGATGTTCGGCGCCTGCAGCAGTGTTTCAAGATTCTGCAAGCCACACCAACGGCAGAGTCGGGCACCGAGCTGGAACTACATTGGTTGAGATCTTGTAAGACCTCAGTAGGTAGGTCCCCATGTGCACACCAACTGCTGGACCCCTTGCTGCGCCGATGTTTATGTATACGCGATCATCCTGGCGCTTCCTCAAACCTGCCTGTCAGGACCTGAAGATATCATAAACCTATCGCGTTTAAAAGACCGTCAAGCCGCGGAACAGCGCCGTGCCTGCTGCTGAAACCACCGCAAACATTAGTCACATCGGAGCCGCTGGTGGATAGCATGGATATAGCTTGAGCGATACGCTGACTGACAATGTAAATCATCGGATAGCCTTTTAGTGATGGGTTACCCACCCAGACCGGTCCGCTTCTTTCGAAACTGTCAACATCCTTCTCGGGTGTTGGCTCTACGTCGCGGTCGGGGCTGGCCTGGTGTTCTATAGATTCTGCCATTCTCTGCGTCGTTGCTCTTCTACTGGCCAGTCGTCTTTTCCTTTATCGAGAAACAGGGCGTGGCGTGGCGTGAGATGGTACAGATGAAGGCATGTCCCTGAGCCTGCGATGATAAGAGACTGACTGGCTTCTCGAGCATTTTTCTGGAAACTCATGGACTGTGATATTGATTTAGGCTAGCACATGCCCCCATTCCCAGGAGCCCCAAGAATGAGGCCACAGGTCTCTAGGAGTCCCGGTCGAACATACCCAACATACACAAAGTACGTTAGGTGGACACCGACGCCGCCCCGGCTCTCACCCGTGACTACCTAGTGTGGTAGTTAGCAGGAGCTACCGGTAATCATGTTTACGGTGCCCACAAGAAAATGTTTACAGACTCAAATTTATCATCCCAGGTATACCAGTGGTTGGAGGTGACCTAATAAGTACCCTAGGATACGCTGCATCGTTCTTTCTGAATCATCTCCTGCCCCTTCAAGGTTACCTTAGATATCCGTATGCCCACTGCCTTTATATACTTACGTACTTAAGTAGGTATATACCTACGACTCACACCCTCCCAAAAGTATGCATTACCCGGTCCACGGCAGCGATCTGACCTCCAGACCGACTCGTCCTTCCCAGATCTACACTTGCTTTACATGGATGTCCACGCGCTTGTAATCGTCGCTATATCATCGTCTATATACTGCAATCGCACCTGTCGATTGTACCCTGGTCCGAAGCCGAGCCAGTGGCAGTCGTAGGTCACATAGTGCAGTCGCATTCATGACCTCGGGATGTGTCTATTCGAGGGCCAGGTACAGTATCTTTGGACAGTACCGACCTAGGTAGGTATATAGGTATGCAACCGAGGGACAGCAGACCAGAATGGCTGGGAAAGATATTTACTGCTTCCAAAGTAACATCGACCATTTGACGGCAGTGGGAGATGGACTCCAACGCGTAGGAAGACGAAATTCGCGGAACGGTAGACCCCTTATAGTAATTTCAAGCACGACTTGGTGTATGTGAGTATATAGGGCAATATCTCGCCCGGGATGAGTTCATTGGCAGCCCAAGCTCACCCAAGGCGCCTGCGTTTAATCAGACCTTATAGTTCCCTCCTTCCGGAGACACAAGTAATGAAGCTACTATGATGATCTATACTTTCCATATATTCCAAAGTATCACCGTCAGACTGAAGAGACGAGGAAGCAACAAATGGAGTAGTCCAATGCTTTTCTTCAACGTGTTCCTCTCTTCTGCTCCTCGAGGTCTTCCATTGACTCTTCCATCTCTTCATGCGTCGAACTCAACACCAGGTACAACATCACGGACACCTCTCTGGTCGTTTACTGGGCACTCATGCCTCCGGTCACTCAAGTGCTCTCATATCCACTGCTCGTCGTCATCACATTCGAGATGTGCTTTCTTTACCTCAGTCGCTCGTCCTCTTTTCTGTTCCATGGGCCCCGGTCCTCAAAGTTCGCAGCAACAGCACTACTAGCAGCCAGTCTCGGGCAGCACATGCCTTACTTGACCCCTTGCTATGCCACTTGGCATACCTTTCCCCTTTCCGACTTGTTGCTTGGGCTAACATACTTCCATCCACAGCCGTGACAGTGGACCTAGCATTAATCCACAGCTCCCGATCTAGATGTCTTCGAGGCATTTCGGTGTTATCATTCTGGCTCACATTGCCATTCTCCCATTCTGCTTAACTTGCTTGATCTCTATCCCTCTTGGACAACCTCTACCACCTATATACGCACCCCAAGGCCTCACCTTTCCGCTCAACACCTGTCGGCTTGTCTTTCATAGCACTCCAAACTAGCCATGCTCCCTCCTCAAATGCTTTCACTTCGTTCTCAGGACCAGATATCGCCTCGGTTGATCTCGTTCTCGCGGGGACCTGTTCCGAGCAAGAACAATGTTTACTTGATCCGAAGCATCTCAGGACCTAAGGCCAGTCCCCCTGTAATTACTACCTTTGTTACGACGTCTGAGCGTATAGCGATGATATCATCTTTATTTGTATGAGGAGGGCTGGTTATCGGCAACGAAAGTTGACCGATAAAACAAAGACAGGACGACCATCATCGGGCGCAAGGTGCTCGGGCACAAGTGAGATCGAAGAGTCGATATCACAAGGTGCTTGAAGCCACGGCTCCTTTGACTCAGCTCGAAACTGACTTTCCTTGCAGAACAGCACACTCAAGTCACGATCGCCCGAGGAAACGTTCCTGTGCTCTCTCCTTGGCATTGCTTCGTAGCGACTTGCAGCATGCGTTCGCAGCGACGGTACCAGCTCAGAGTTCTCGAAGAAATCAACTCGGCGCCGATCCTCTCTTTGCTGCTAATAACTGCTGTGGCCGCCCTCATCCTCAACAAATGGACTCCATGATCACAACAGAACAGCCCGGCCGGACCGGTCCCACACATGAGCAACACCGGAATAGTTTCACAGGCTGAAAGCCTCCAACCTGACGTGTGTACGCACTCGAAGCACATCGAGACCACCACCATCATTGACGTTTAGTCAAGACAATCGCCGCCAAAAAAATCCATGTTCATTTGAATGTGATGTTTGAGCACTGCAACACTGCAAGCAGTCGATCACCCTCAAGTATCGTCAGAGACCTCAGACAGGCAACCGGTCCTCTCATCGATACCATCTCGAACAATGCGAAGCACAAAACAGGGTACGAATTCAGTAGGACGTGTGGAAGAGACAAGGTTGTGGGATGTGGGTTGAACGCGGAAGAATATTCAAGTTTGAGGAGTCTGGAGAATTGTTTTATACTGGAAGTCAATGAAGAAATGGGTACCATAAAGCAACAGGTGTATTGGATTTCGGACTTCAATTTGACATGTTTCCCTCACAAATCCATGGTTGGGGCAGACGCCCTGCTCGACCGTGTGTGTGTGTGTGTGTGTGTGTGTGTTACGCCTCAGTCCAACGTGGTCGTCGCCAGGCCTGTGCTGGCTACGACGCCGAAGAGTTCTGACGAGCTCTCTTCCCTTAGGGGCTTTAGAGCCGCGCCAGTATTGGTATCATCATCGGCGTTGCAGTTACGACAAGAGAAAGTTTCTTAAAGGATTCGCCTCAGTCCAAAGTGGTCGACCGCCAGGCCTTTGCCGGCTACGACACTGAAGAGTTCTGACGAGCTCTCTTCCCTGGGGGGCTTTGAAGCCATGCCAGTATTGGTCCTCATCATCGGCTTCGGGTTATGTTACGACGTGTAGGTGTTTATTATATATTCGCCTCAGTCCAATATGGTCGACGGCCAGGCCTTTGCCGGCTACGACACTGAAGAGTTCTGACGAGCTCTCTTCCCTGGGGGGCTTTGAAGCCATGCTAGTATTGGTCCTCATCATCGGCGTCGGGTTATGTTATGACTTGTAGATGTTTATCATATATTCGCCTCAGTGCAATATGGTCACTGCCAGTCACTTGGCCAGCTGCGACCTTCAAGAGTCAGTCGATCTTCATTCCGTTCAATGTTGGCGGGGGGAGGGAGGGGGCGTTTGGACCTCACCAGGTATTGGTTCTCATCATAGGCGTTATGTATGTTACGACCTCTTTGATTTCATGTTCCAGCGATGGTTTCAAGGGTCAACGTGAACTGCCAAGCTGGCAAGGACAGCATTGATCCTCATATATACATAGTACGCCGCTTTGGTAGACGCTAATCAGCTGCTCTGAGTCACATGAAGGGGCCTCGTGCGTGCCTTCGAGAGCCGTCGCTTTGGTCGAGCGCTGCCTACTGTAGTACATAGTGCACAGGCACTGCCTACATACTTAAGTAGGTACCTACCTAGGTAGTAAAGTATACCGGTAGTAAACTTGGTGAACAGATTAAATGGTGTCAGATTAATGGTCAGGAGAAAAGATATACGGTATGTTACACCAAAAAGCAGTCCCATCACATACGTAGTCACCAAAGGAGCCGCACATATAGAACAACATGGAACTGCTTCCTAAGCCCCTAAAACAAAATAATCACAGCCTCATATACCGTTGCTGATGCATACGTCCCACGAAGAGCCCTTTTGAAGGTGAGATACCTAGGGTATAGGCATCAAGACCCAAGGAAATCATCCTATGCTCTCGTCTTCTTGTGCTGACTGTGATCAAAAACTGCAGACGTCACCTTCATCGCAATCACTCACAAAACAGAGGTTTGTACCGTTCGCAATCGACTCCGCACAGAGTCTGCGGTGTTGGAGGCTACCGGAAGCGGCCGAGATATAGGCAGGTACCCATGCGATCGAGGAGGGGTTGATAAGGATTATATACCATGTACATATATACGCATATACTAACCTTGGAAGGTATGAGATATGCGAGGAGTAATCAAGCTCAAATTAAACATCCCCCTCTACTCATCTCCTCTCTTTTCCGCCTGCAAGCACCGAGAAGTCCATGATCGTAACACACCCCTCCAAGACTCTACTATGCCCAAGCTAGACACACAAAGCAATGTATCCGAGCCCGAGCCCGAGCCCGAGCCAAGCACACCACACCCACCCGACCCTCCCACCATCAACATCCCCATAATCGACATCGCAGGCTACCTCCACCCCTCCCCCTCCCCAGCCCACACCCGATCCATCGCCTCTCAGATCCACAGCGCAGCCCGCAGCCCGGGCTTCTTCCAGATCACCGGCCACGGCGTCCCCCGCGACCTGCGCAGCCGCCTCCTCGACTCCACGAGATCATTCTTCGCCCTGCCCGCGGGTACCAAGGCCTCACTGCACAGGGACCTCTCCCCCGCGATGCGCGGGTACGAGGGCGTAGGCGATCAGATGCTCGAGGCGGGGGTGTCGGACCGGAAGGAGGGTTTCCTCATCGGCGCGGAGTGGGACGGGGAAGAAGGGAGAGAAGAAGACGAAGAAGAAGAAGAAGAGGGAGGAGAAGGCAGGCGAGCGGGCTTCCTGCAGGGGAGGAATCAGTGGCCTGCTGAGGAGGAGTGTCCTGGTTTCAGGGGGGTGATGGAGGAGTACTTTGATGCTATGAAGGGGTTGAGTAGGGCGCTGTTCAGGTTGGTGGCGCTGAGCTTGGACCTGGATGAGGGGTGGTTTGATGGGTTTGTCGGGAGTAGGGACTCGGTGGGGATATGTAGGGCTCATAGGTATCCCCCCGTGACGGCGGAGATGGCGGAGAGGACGAGGGGGATAGGAGCGCATACTGACTTTGGTGCTTTGACGTTGTTGCTGCAGGATGATGGTGAGTCCTGATGTGCTCACTCCCCCGGCAACTCTACGATGGTTGATCTGATAACCTGCAGTTGGTGGACTCGAGGTCTTCCACAGATCGACACAGACATGGCATCCAGTCAAGCCTGTCAAGGACGCATTTGTTGTTAACATCGGTGACATGATGGGTGAGCGTTACTATTGTGATATTCCTATCCTCTCATATCTACCAGTGTCCCGGCTGATGTGAGTAGAGCGATGGACCAACAATCTATATACATCGACTCTCCACCGGGTCATCTCCCCGGTGAGCGACAAGGACCGCTACAGTGTTGCGTTCTTCAACGAGGGCCGCTTGGACCAGATCATCGAGTGTATCCCAACATGTCTGAAGCCGGGTGAGCAGCCGAGATACGAACCTGTACGGGTTGAGGCTCACCTGAAGGAACGGTATGGCAGCAGCTACTGACCGAATACTGCATGGCGTTCCTGGATCGAGGAGGTAATCAGCTGAGATAGGCCCATGCAATCATTCGAAGATCACATAGAAGTAGGCTTATGGATGACCCACGGGTCAAAGGCAACCACCCACCCACTTCAACCCGTGGGTTGTGGGTTGTGGGTTGTGGGTTGTGGGTTGTGGGTGGGTTTTCGGTAAGCCTACTTAGAAGGCCAAATCATGACCATTCACGTACTTCTTGTCAAGAGGAACGAACACAGGACACATGCGCACATGTAATTCCCAGAGATTCGCGCACATAGAAGGCCTGTGTGGGCGAGAAAGTGAAAGTTGCGATGCATGTGACAGCGTCTGGCTGCAACGTGCTCGCCAGTGTCATTCAAGTCTACACAGATAATAAGCACTTCTACTAGCGCACTTTGAACAGCATTCGAGTGTCTGAACTCCCACATCACTTCAAGCCCCATCTATACAGACCCAAACAGCTTCACGCTGAACCTCTGATACCCACCGCCCCGGTCTAGTAACCCCGGGACATGAGGACCTGCATCTCCTCCGCGAACCAGGCGGCCTTCTCGTCCTCCTCCAGGGCCTTTGCGCTCTCGGCAACCTTGAGGATGTTCTTGATGCCCACGCCGACCTCGTTGGAGCCCTGGGTGGCCTCTGCCACGAGGTTCATAGCCTCGACCATGGAGCTCTCGTCCTGGAAGATCTTCTGCTCCCGCAGCACAAGCTCCAGCTCGTTGAGGCCCTTGAGGTTGGGGACGGCGATCTCCTTGTCGAAGACGGTATCCGTGAAGTCGAGCTGCTGGAGGACGCTGCGCCGCGACGTCGTGCCCATGACCAGGAGGCGATGTCCCTATGAATGAGATTAGCTTGTGAAATCAGGGCGACATGCGTGCCAGCTGTAAAGCTTTACTTACCGTGGGCGGAATGGTGCGGAGAAGCGACCTAAGAGTCTGAAGGACTGTGTTCGACATGCGCGGGCCAACGGGGTTCCACTCGATGAGGCCCTCGATGTCATCAATAATCAGGATGCTCAATGGCGACTTGAAGGCATCTGAGAAGATCTTGTGGATCTGATCACTCTTGGCGTTCTCGCTACGGTAGCCCACGAGCAGTTCAGGAGAGATAACCTTGATGAATGGGAAGTCGGAACTCTTGGCGATGCTCGCTGCCAGCGAAGTCTTGCCACTGCCACTGGGCCCATGGAACAGCAGGGAGACGTTGGGCGCCTTGGTAGTTGTGCTTCGAAGTCCATTGATATAGATCATGCAGGAGTTGATGACTCTGTCGACGTTGGGAGAGAACTGTATGATGCCATAGATAATAGACTTGCTGAGTTCACCTTCCGAGACACCAAAGGCTGGCGTGACCTCGGCGAGTGCCCCCAGGAAATCTTCACGAGTGATCATGAGATTCGATGCGTCGCTCGAGACACCTGCCATAGTTCCGGCCTTGGTATGCCTGCTGAAGGCGAAGGATGCTGCACTCTTGCAGAGACCGTTGAGCTCGGCACCAGAGAAGTTCTTGGTCAGGGTAGCGAGTTCGTCTATGTTCACGTCCTTCGCAAGCCTGCCACTTTCCTTCATCTTGTGGGTGTGGATACCGAGAATCTGCTGTCGCCCATGCTCATCCGGAAGACTGATCTCAACTTGGACCTCGAGACGGCCTGGTCGGAGGAGCGCATCATCGATCATGTCCTTTCTGTTGGTCATTCCGATGAGCAAGATGTTGTTCAACTGGTCCACACCGTCCAACTTGCTTAGCAACTGGTTGACTACACTGTCTCCCACACCAGTGCCGCCGCCGGCTCCTGAGCCTCGTTGTTTGCATACAGCGTCCAGCTCGTCGAAAATGATGACATGGAGCTCACTCTCGTCACCTTTTTCTTTGTACTCCTTTTCGGCATCTGCGAAGAGCTTTCGGATGTTCTCCTCAGACTGACCGACGTACTTGTTCAACACCTCGGGACCGTTGATGACCTTCGGCTCTCGGGCTTGCAGCATCTTTCCAATCTGTCGGGCAATGAGCGTCTTTCCGGTTCCAGGAGGACCGTAAAGCAATATTCCCTTGACATGCATCAGACCGAGCTGTTCGATCAGGGCAGGCGGGAAGATTCTGGACGCGAAGGCACGTCGGAAGATAGTACTGAATTCTTCATCCAGTCCACCAATTCCCATATCCGCAAACTTGAAATCCGGTCGCACGATGGCATTGGCATTTCGCTTGGTGGAGCCCTTGAGGTTGATGGCTTTGTAGCTCGAGTTGACCAGCGGCGCCCTGTGGAAGAGGATTTCCGTCTGGCTGGTCAAGATACCTCGCGCCCGGGGATCGCTGTCGGTGGGGGTCTCGTGCTGGGCTGGCTTCTCCAGGCTCAAGTCGACCAGCTCGATCGTCGAAACGGTACAGCGCAGTGCGACGTTGTCAAACTTGATAATCACTTGCTGGCCCGGTGCGAATACTTGCTGCTGGAAGAGTTTCGTGAAGTGTTTCGCGAGCGCCTCCTGGTCGAAGAGGGTATCAGGCTGCTTCTTCGGCGAAGCGAACCCGATCGCGATATCGACAGAGCCGAGGTAAGACCTAGGTCCCAGCTCGATGAAATCGAAAGTCTCTGCCCTGACCTCGTCCCCCTGAGTTGTGTTTCCCAACCAAGTGCGATGAGCGTCTGCGAATGCGATTCGGCCCGGAGGGACGCGGGAATCAGCCAGCGCATGGAGGACAAAATCCTGGCCCGGGAGCTGGTCGGGCCTCACCCGGAGGCAGATATCTTGCTTCTCGCCCAGACCCCAGTCCTGGGGGCTAACAGAGGCATAGTTGCGGAAGATGAACTCGTCGCGCTCGGGTGTTGGTATTACGGACATCTCTACCACTCCGAGTACTCGCTCCTGTCGACGGTTGCCAGCAGACGGGGGCGGTCGACCAGGAGTCGGACGAGGCTGTGGCTGTCCATAAGGCTGTTGTGGTTGCCCGTAGGAAGCCTGAGGATACGGCCTCGGGGGTGTTTGGGGGTTTTGTTGCGGTGTTGGCTGTTTGGCTCTACCGCCGAACAGCGACGAGACTGCGGATCCATGGGATTGATGGTAGGGGTTGGGGGCGCCGCCGCCGGGGGGTGCTCTGCTCATCGTGAAGACGGTTGATTCGATGACGGACGGGTGTCAAGTAGGAAGTTGATTTAGTCTAAGGGACAGGAAGATAGTCAGAGAGGAGGTCCTCGTCGTCAGGGTTGGTAAGTGTCAGGGTCTTGCTCACGGGTGCCCGGAAGGAGGGAGGTCGCAGAGAGTACCTAAGGTAGTGTCGGTCCGGCTACAGGAGTGTATCAGATCCGGAGGAAGAGTTGTGTAGGCTTGTAGGAAGGTTGAAGCAGAAGAGAGAAAGGTGGCAGGTTTATATCAGCAACATGTGATGCTATTGGTGTGTGCTGGTGTGTATATGTGTTAAGGTGTTTCAGACGTGGCCAGTGCAGTGCGGCAGGCGACGTCGTTGTTGCATGACATAACTGATTGCTCCGCCCCGAATCTCTGGGCCTGCTGTGATCCGGGGTCGGGGTACCCTGAAGGCAGGGGGTTCGCCAGCCCAGGCACTGTCAGGGTTAGTGGTGTTCCAGGGTTATTGTGTACATAACATAATTACAGCAACTCTGGTCGCATTCGTGAGCTTCGACTATCCCCATCAACCTTGTTTACCACGAGTATCGCTCACTTGTCTAGAGCCTACTTCGTGCCTAGGCAGGTCATCTACTCATCCGTTGACCTTCGCCGTTGGTTACACCAGTGATAGGGGGCACAGGCTTTTAGTCGCAGCAACAATGCCTCTGTAAATAACACCCTCCCACCCATATCGAACCCTTGGCCTCCAAATAACTAACAACCATCACCAGCCACCTCCTAGGAAAGAAGTCCTGGAACGTCTACAATGCCGAGAACATCAACCGCGTCCAGCGCGATGAGGCCGCGGCCGCCGCAGCCGAAGAAGCCGCGGAGCAGCGCATGCAGGAGGTTGATGCTGCGAGACGACTAGCTATCCTGCGTGGCGAGACGCCGCCTCCCTTACCGGAGGCCGAGCCTGAGATAGACCCGTCAGACAAGAAGTTCACACGGCGCGATCGGGATAGCTCCGGCTTCAAGTCGAAGAAGAGGAAGCGCGCCGGGGAGGATGATACCGACTTCGAGATGCGCCTCGCGCGAGAGAGGGCCGAGATGGGGGGCAAGGTCACGGCCGAGATTGTCCAGGCGAAAGGGGATGTGGATATCGTCGATAAGGCAGGGCATATAGATCTCGTTGGCGCACCGCCTACGCCTGCGCCGGCGGCGGAGAAGAATCCCGAGTACGAGCGCGAAGCTGCCAAGAAGAAGCGCGAGATGGAGGACCAGTATCAGATGCGCTTCTCGAATGCGGCCGGCAGAGATGGGTTCTCAGCTGGCGCGCCGTGGTATGCCAAAGCGGACAGTCGGAGGGTTGCTCTTCCTGCGGATGCTGCTGCTGCAATTACCACGAAAGACGACGTGATTGCCGAGATAGGTATCGAAGCTCCGACCAAGGATGTCTGGGGAAATGACGACCCCAGGAGGAAAGTAAGGGCGGTTCAGAGGATCAATACCGATGACCCGCTAGCTATGATGAAGACGGGTGCTAGGAGGGTGCGAGAGGTAGAGAAAGAAAGGAGACGGGAGGCCGAGGAGAGAGAACAAGAGCTTAAGGAGCTCCGGAGGGAGGAGCGAAGGCGGGAGAAGCGACGCAGAGAGGAGAGGAGGCATAGGGACAAGGACGAAGACGATGTGCGATCGAAAACACGTCGTTCACACCACTCAGAGCGCAGGCATGAGGGTAGTAGGAGAGACGATGATCGACACAGCCATAGGGACGACGAACCTGAAAGGCGTAGAGACAGAGACCGAGACAGGGACCGAGACCGAGAGCGGCATCGAGACCGGGGCCGGGCAGAGGACAGGGATCGTGAACGGGAGAAGTCACGGCATTCACACGGTGATCACGAGGATAGACGTCGAGAACGTCGAAAGCACCACGGAGATGGTGAGCATGAAGTACGAAGGACGAGCACTGCGTTATAGTAGATACCCAAGATACCCCGGCGAGAGCGCAAGTTTGAGATACAACCACACAGCATATATTGTATATCCGGACCAATGAAACAATATAGCGGAAGACTTACTCGACCTTGCACGGTCATAAGGTTAACTCATACTATCCTGCGTTATCATCGAGAGGATTACGTGACCCATTATCACACTATTTCTCCATCCAAGGCAACTTGATCTCCACCTGCCTCATATCCTTCTCAACCATAGCAGCAACCTCCTTGGCCGCCGAGCCCTTCAGCGCGGCCAATATCTCCCCCGCCAGCGCAGGACTCATGCCCTCCTTCCGATCACTATACAGATCCACCCCCTCCTTCGTGAACAGCGTCGGCGCGAACCACGTAACAGCCCACCTCTCCTTCCCCCCTTCCTCCTCCTCCCCGCCTTCCAGGTCCCTCTCGCCCCACCCCAGGATCTCCCAGTGGCTAGTCACGAACCCCAGCACCCCCTTCCCCTTCCAGTCCCACGCCCCCGTGGCGCCCGACTCGGAGGCGGTGGTGTCGACGCCCTCGACGGTCTTGACGCCCCCCTTGCCGCTGGACTTCTCGTACTCGACCAGGTCGAACACGCGCGGCCGCGGGTCGGCGGGCGGGTCGGGCGGCAGGGGCGAGTAGGTTATGCGGACGTTGCGCGCCCGCTGCCACATGTCGAGGGTGGAGTGGGTTACGGACCAGGTGCGGTGGAGCCAGTCTAGGGGTGGGCCGTCGAGGGTGGTTGAGGAGGAGGTGGAGGAGGGGGAGGTGATGTATTTGGTCGGCACCCGGATGGTGATTGATGAGGTTGCGTCTGTTGACATTGTGGCGGGGTGGGATGTGAGGGCCCGCTTGGTGTTGGGCTGCTTGGACGTGTGTGGTGTATTGTTTTGTGTTTTGTATTTCTCGTAAGATGAGCTGAGATATGTTTCTTTAGGGACTGAGAAGAGGGTTTGGAGGCAGTGAGAATGAATACTTGGATAGGTTCAGCTAAGAGTTGTGAGATGAGACACTACGATAGTAAAGCTCATCCCCCTGAGACGTCCACCCGCGCAGGGCTGTCCATGTTTCTTTCAGCCGTGATGTCAGAGCTGCTTGGACGGCAGTACGTACCTCCCGGCCTACTCGAGTACCACCTATATTTATATGATATATCTATGTATCTATATAACCCATGCAGCCTCGCCTTGGTAGCGCAAAAAGCTTATTCTCTAGATGATCTTCATACTGATACGAGGTTTAAACGAACTCGTTGTGTACCACATCGGAGGTCAGTCAGTCACACAGTAGCTATTTCTTGGTCAGTCATCCGGGGTGCAGACAAGACTCAGACTCATGCGGAAAATTGGGCAGAGGCAGAAAGAAGTAAGAGGGCAGAAGCAACAAGCAAAAAAGATGAGACAGTAAGGATACATTGCCAGGGTTAGGGGTAGCAAGTCTGGGTGGCTTGGGGGTAACTCTAAGCTAGCCATATAGGGTAATAAATGCAGACCCCTGTACCCTGGCCTGCGGTATTCTCGATGTTCACTACAACGACCACTCAGAAGGTTTACTTGATTCACGTCTCAACATCACCAATTGAAGCTTCACCTTTCGCTCTTCCTCATACACGCTCATACACGCTCATTCTGGTCGCCAGCACGCGCCAATCTCTCACAGAAGGCACATGGGCTTATGAGAATATATCATTGTCCTAGTCAGATAAAATTTCCGCAGGGGACAGAATTCCACAAGAAAAGCAGCCAACCGAGCCACTCAGCCACTGGGTCTCTCGAGTGCTTCAAGAAAAAAACATCCCTCCCTCACCCACAACCAACCATGACCGAGATACCACTCAACGACGCCGAAGTCGAAGTCGACGTCGACTCGGACGGCAACGAGGTCGACCCAGAAGCAGCCGCCATGGCCGAGGCCATGGGCTTCACCGGCTTCGGCAGCCAGCGCTCCAAGAAGCGCAAGTTCAACCCCCACGCCGACGCCGTGTACGACGGCTTCTCACCCGATGATGATGAGTCCGCCGCCGCCGCCGCCGCCTACTCCATGACCGGTGCCAACTCGGCGCCCCTCGGGGAGCGGCGACGGCCGCAGATGAACCTGCCGCCCCCCGCTGCCGCGTCGGGGAACGGTGATGAGATTAATCTCGGTATTGATGATGATGATGAAGTTCTTGTTGGTGGCGATGGCGGCCGCCCGCCACGGGGAGATGTGGAGGTGACGGCGGGGGAGACGGACGCGCAGGCACAGATCGATGCCATCATCTCCGTGGCGGGTGACGCGCCCGCGGCACAGTCACAATCTCGACCCCAACCTCAGCAGGCCCATCAGCATTCGGGCAGGAACCAACGGACGCCCTACCCCAACGCCCACGCCCACGCCCACGCCCACGCCCACGCCCACGCTGGTGGTAGGGCCGCGGCGGTACCATGGTGGGAGGGGCCCTGGGACGCGAAGCTGATCGACAGGATGATCGACAACCCGTGGGACAGGCTGGAGAAGCAGGCAGGGCTGGAGCCGAGGGGGACGTGGGGCCGGAGGGTCGAGGTCAGCAGCTCTTGAGGCCATGATGGGGATCCCGTGGAGTCGGATACGGGTCTATGACTGCCATCCCGTGCTGCTGACGGAGGCTTTGTTCGTTCGTTTGATGGGAAGATTGAAAAAGGGCTTGGCCTTCGAGACCGGCTTCCGCGAGTCCAGACGGCTTTGCGTTTCCCGGAGTCGAGGGGAGGGCCACGCAGTGGCTGTTCCGTCTGGAAGGCATGTTCTTCTATATGACATGCTATCAGATGTGGCAGGATGGATACCGCTGTGACCGAGTTGTGTCAGTTGGTGAGTAACAGACCAGTGGAAGAGCAACACGACTTTCGAGGTAAACTAAAGAGTCAACATAATAATCTGGCAAAAATAACCAGGAAACAAGTTTACTCCTCCCACGAATATCATCTCCATGGCAAGGTATCCATACTCGCATCTATCCGTTATGGGTCCCACAGCACACGATTGACGGAATATCTTGTTATATCAGCCAGTACGTCTAAGCACGTACCCCTGACAGCACAGACAATATCGACTGCAGAGAAATGCACGTCTTCAAGACATGTATCACCCCCCAAGACAGTAACATGTCACGTGACGTCCGAAAGAGGAAGGGGGTGCCTACACCGACAGGCTAGTCCGGATGTTCAGTCGAGTCCAGTCAAGGAAGACGAGCAGCACACATCATCGAGTGACGGAGCCCACACCGCCATACACGACTGACTGCCTGGCTCGGGCAGCATACACAACACCGCCGTCTACAACCCCTTCCGACCTGAAAATCACGCTGTAACATGGACCTTTACGTCAGCTGCCACTGGGTGGGTGGTCACGGGGCAACAACTGATCGCGGACACGGATCAACTCATGGCCAACAAGAAGGGGGATCCACGAGGAACCTCTCCAGCCACCCAAGCAGTGTACGACTTTCTTGTATTCGTCTACAGGGGAAGGAAAACCTAAAAATGGAAATGGGACCCCCCACAACGCCCCCTCCAACAACAAGACCGACCCAATGAGAAGGAGCAGATCCGAACCCTACCCTCCACACTGTCACCTGGCAACCCTGATTCTGTTGCTGCCCAGACCTTCAGGCTCGCGTAAACAGACGAGCACGGTAGCCCCATGGGGCGTTTCCCTTCCTAAAGAAGCAATACCCACGACCCTAATGAGGAAAAGTGTACCACCCCCCCCCCAGAGCAGGAGCTCCGCGGGCTTTCTGCGCGTCCATCCGGTCGGTCCAGCTTCAGTCTGTGCTTTCCTGCTTGCGTCTCTGCCCTCCACCCCAGAGTTGGATCCCTGTCTCAGCTGTACACACCTCCCCGGCACCCTGTCACCTTCGGCTCGGGCCTTGGGGGATGGGGTGGGAATGCGGGTGGTGCCCCCCGCTCGTCAATCTTTCATTTGCCGCCCAGTCTAAACTGCACCGCACACCCACGCACCCCTGGTTCTGGCCGGTGCCAATAACAATGCCCTTCCTGCAGACAGGACAGATCTTGGAACACAAATTCCCATCTTGTACCTGTACTTTTCCCCTCCATCTGCCCAATCATAGCTCGTGAAAATGGTCGTCAAATAACCTCCCTGCCGTCAAGAATCCCTCCCAAACGCGGGGAGGGGAATGAAAAACACCGCTGAAACGCCGTTGTACATGGATGTAGAGGGAACATTGAAGAAATCACCAGCCCCGTGTCTGGACACTTGCGCTTGTCGCCCGTCACCTCGCTCGCTGCCCCCTGTCACTGTAGTTCTCCCTGCTCCATCCTGCAAATGCGGAAATGGAGAGCGTGTGCAGAATAAAGAGGGAGGGGGCGTGTGCCGAGAGAAGCCAAACTTATGCAGCCCTATGTGCGCCATCAGATCTGTGCTGTAGCTTTTTGAGATCTGCCTCCCCCTGGTCTTTCCCTTTTTGTGACAAGGGGGAAAATGACGACAAGGGTTTTCTGGTGGGTAGTTGTTTCACGAGGCGGCAAACCTGAAAAATATGGGTAAGGTTAGTTTTGTCGGGTTTTCGTTTTTCTAATTGACGTCGTCGCTTTTGAACCGATCCGGATTTTGAGCCTCAACTCAAAACCGACGTCCAGTTTGGCTGCAAACGCAGTTCGCAAACTGCAGGGAGCGCATCTAGTACTCCGGAGACGGGTACCGTGCCCGCGCCTTGTTGAACTCCTTGGTATGCTTTTTCGACGCCTTGGTCTTCAGCGATCTGGTATTCGCATCTGACTGTCAGTCATGCGTTTCTTACGGAATCGATGCATTTTCCGACTGGCCCTGCCAGAAGCCGCTGTTGCCTTCTCTGCTTTTCTTCTTGTGCCGGTGCAGCAGCGGCTCGGTTTCTGCAAAACCACTATTCCACCAGGAGCTGCTGGGACACTTACGAGACTTTCTTCTGCGTCCATTCCAGGTTCTGGCGCACTTCTCGTGCGTCCTCCATGCCCTCAGCGAAGCGAGCGCGTGATCTCGCGAGACGCGCCTGCGCCTTTTGCTGCAGCTCCATGAGTTCGCGCTGCTTCGCATTAAGGTGACCGGAACTATGCGGAACACGCCAATATTAGCCAGGTTCAAATATCAATTTGGTATCTGCGTCTCTTGGTTGTCAGGACTTCTGAGCAATCTGGGCAGACTCCCATGTTTGCAGAAAAGTTCTACACAATGAGTTGCCCCTGGAACGGGGGCAGAATGTCGCGTTTGTTCCTGAGAGCATCGGGGAACGAAAACCATGAATGGTCCACTTACGTCTGTGCCTGAGTTGCCATGGCCTTGTCCAGTCCCAGCGGGTCAAAGGACTGGGTGAGCTGCTCCTGCATGTACTCATTGAAATCAACTCCACTGGCAGAGCGTTCGGACTCATAGTCCTCTTGAGTGCTGTCAGCGTAGCTGGCCGTTGCAGAGTAGCCAGGTGTGCTGTAGGAAGCAGGTCCTCCGGATCCGGAGCTCACTGACGGCTCTACCTCCGGGGGAGAAACCGAGTAGGTGCTGTCAGTGTGATAATAGCCCGGGAACTCGCCCTTTGGAGGGACGGGCATCGGCAGTGTGCCGGGGTAGTACTGCGTTTGCGAGTAGGAAGACATGTTGATTGTTTGTGCTGATGTGAGAGATATTGGGGATGATAGTGTCTTGCAAACGAGGATTCAAGAGTGCAGACAAGGCTCGCGGCTATGTCAAGGGGTATGTATGCCTGTGTGGGTATGGCTGAGTGTTGGTGGGTGATGGGACTTGGTGTAGAAGGAGGACTTGGTCGACGTGGGCAAGACTTGTGCAAGATGGCTGGGAAGATGTGTCTCAGGGGACTGGAGCAGGAAGGAAGAAGGAGAAGAAAACTTTGGCCCTTCCCCGAGCAAGAACCTCCTTTTTATACCTTTTCGACGCCATCCCCTGTCGACAAGATTCCAAAGTCCCGTGATCTGAAGGATAAGACATGTTAACACGATTCGTCGATCGAGGAAGCGAGACCCCGCTCGCGAGGCAGACAAGATAGCATGATGATGGGGACGACGATGACCGAGATCCCTGCCACGGTGTTTGATGGCCTCCTACCCGCACTCCCGCCACCGAGGTGGACCAACGGGAGGGAGGAGAGGCATGAGCAATGGGGGTGATCCCTGGAGAATATGAACAAGAAGGGAAGCTTCGGATTGGCCTGCAGAGAAAATCCGATTCATCAGAGAAAAAAAGATGGGAGCAATGTATGCATATGCCGAGAGGCGAATATCACGGGGCTTGTATTGGTGGGATGTGACGGTGGTGGAGGGGGGCAGAGGGACGGGGAGGAAAGGATCGGTTCGATTCAGCACGGCAATGGTAAGATGAGCAAGACGTAAGGAAAATGGGGAAAGTAGGGGCAAATTGACAAAGACGGAGACCAGAACCGGAGCCTCAGAGGCAGGACGGTGCAGCATCTGAAGGGCACATGAGATGTAAGTATATTGTGGGGGTGAGCGTATCGGAAGGTGGGAAGACGAGCACCGAAAAGTAACAAGGGGGCATGAGTGGCAGGACGGCGAGATGGCAGAAGACAGTCATGTATCGTCAAATCAACAAGGATGAAAACGACTTGGACAAGTGTGACAGGCCCTTTCTGACTGGCAGGAGGCCGAAGGAAAAGGCAGGGCGAGAAGGCAATAGTCGGTTAACCGGTGGAGGAGACTACTCTCCTGGGTATGTCGACTTCGGCTCTGGGGGGGGGGGCTTCTTCTGGCTTGGGGGGATGGAGGGGGGGTGGCAGACAATATGCAAGAGGTCATGTAGACGATGCATGTATGTAATGCCAGGTAATGCCAGGTAACTCGGAGGTTCAACGACATCTGTCGACGGTTTGCTGTTTGGATGGCTTGACAGTGACCCATGTGGACATTGTACATGCATGCTTGGGGACAGGGGCATTGGCTGTTGGCCAGACGTCAGTCAGGGTCCGATTCGCAGCCTCGAGTTACACCCGCTGTTCGCATGTAGACCTTTTCCTTTTGGGGCCATTATTGTCGCAAAGTATCGAGCTGATGTATATGTACTCTGAAGAGCCGGGAGAGCCATCCAATGGCCGGGAATTGAAGGCAGGGGATATGTGCGTCGTCCGCCGCGAGCGCATATATCTCCGTAATTTGTCAAGATTGCCTTGAGGTGTTGTTCGCCAAACGGCTTCCTACGGACAACTGGACAACTGGATACCCGTACATCTGGACTGAGTGCCTGGGTGCTCAGGTGGATCCGGCCAGACATCAATCAATTCAGTAAATAAAGTAGACGTGTTCAACCTTTCCCCAATTGTCTTTGTTGTTCGTGCAGTCCTGCAACGCTGGCGTTGTTGTTGTTGTTGTTGTTGTTGCTGCTGCTGCTGCTGGCTGGCCGGGACGAATAGACATGGCGGTAGGTGAAATCGTAAGGCGATGCCGAATGTCAAACAGTACAGACACTCAGACGGACAATGGCCAAAAGATGGTCAGCGGTATGCGGTCATTCATGTCATGTAAGGTCAGGCAGAAGTGCAGCAAAGTCGGGCTTCATTCTGTGCGCGATGATGCTTGCAAGCAATGCAGTGCAGGGCAGATGTGTTGTCAGTTTCCAATGGGTGTTGAAAACTCCAAGCCACCAAATCAGACTGGATGAACTGTTTAGGGAAACAACTTGGCAGGAACAGGGGGGGAAAGAACGGTATTAGAGCAATAACAGGATCAGGAAAGGCCGATGTTCATTTTTTCGGAGGGGACGCCATTTTCCAGCGAGTAGTAAAGTAGCAACCGTTTAATGCCTGTTGGCACTAGACAATGTCCTGGCTTGCCAGGCATGCCAGGCGTGCCAGGCTTCAGGCCTTGGATGTGCTTGCTGAATTCGGCTCAATTCAGGAAAAGTAATGGGTGTCGTGATTGGCTGGAAAATGCCAATTGACGTGGGGTTTTCCCCCTTCAGGCCCTCAATGGTCACAATTAACCTTGGAAAGTACCAAAGTACCTAGGTAAGTATTGGAAGTGCGTACTATAATAAGTACCCGGGTAGGCACCACGGAAGGGTACGGGTAGTTCCTGCTTTTTTCTGACCTCAACGGTCTCAAGGTTGATTTTCTCGACGAAGCAACCCTTCTTTCCCTCTTTGGGTACACGGGTGCATAGGATACTCCGAGTGCAGTACCGCTCATCATCATCATCGAGGTTTCCAAGGTTCCTTCCTGCGTGGTCTTTTCATGTATATACAGCAGATTGGTATATTTCCAAGGTTGAGAGCGCCCTTGCTTGCGCTTCCAGGGCCACAAGGCTCCATGGATGGTTCTATATTTTTCCAGGCACGGCCCGAAGTACTGTACCCGGGCACCTAGGTACCTACCTAGGTAGCTCTACCCCGGATACATAGGTACCCTACTGGTGCAAGTGCTGCTGCATGTGAGCTGACACTCAAGTCCGCCTGGGCCTGGGCAGGCTGCTGCAACTCCGTTTGACTTCTGGGCGGGCCCTGGAGCCTTAGAGCCTGAGAAGTCTTGGGCACGGAGGAGTACCTGCAGATACTCCAAGAGAGATGCACATGCCTCCTGCAAAGCAAAACCAGCTAGACCAGGTACCTACATACCCAAGGTAGCATCCATGGATAGACCAGTGGGCATTCCCCTCATCCATGCCCCAGGTGGATCAGCCGTAGGGGAAGATGCTGTGTTCCCTTACCTCCTGCTCCTCCCGCCATCCCGTTCCTCTCTCCATGCCACCTGAGCATGCTGGAGGCGTCTGAGGTTGCATGTCTGCACATGTGCACACTCCCCAGAATGCAGAGTGCAGTATGCAGAACGCAGAATGCAGAGCCATCTCCCCT